>JAWQRP010001066.1:0-21447 GCA_033557875.1 Quadriops clusia | reverse complement strand
TCATAGGTTGTTACTTTCATGTTTCATATTTATGTTAATGTCTATTATTATTTCTGTTTTGATATACTTATAGTTAACTTTTAGTTTTTAATTATGTTATTATATATTCTGTATCCTGATGATGCCTGAATAATAAAGGCGAAACGTTGAGAAATAAATATTTTGAAAACAAAAAATTAAGACTCTAAATACCCGAGAATAAAAAAAAATATAAAAATAAAAAAAATATAAAAAAAAGAATTATTAAATATACAAAAAATAAGCACAAATACAAAAAATGTTCAAACAAATAGGTGGACAAAATTATAAAATTCGTAGTTTAATCAATCTAGCCATTGTAATCTGTAGTGGTAAGTATGAATAAGCAAAGGAGAACCTTTCTTCTTTATTTGGAAGAATATCTTTATCGTTGTTTTCCCCACGAACCACAATTTTACAACAAAAAAATCAAAAAACAAAAATTAAAAAACAACATCTGCAATTTTGTGATTCTTGGAAAATATTTAACTGTAGGGTAGCAAAGATGGGGAACAACGACGAAAACTACAGCGAGACGAACAATAAAATAAAATAAACAATCAACATACAGTAATTAATCCTTTGACTGACAATAATAGATTTTCCCAAAGAAAAACTAAAAAATATTTCAGACGAAATCAAACCATATTTGACTCTTGTAATTCACTCGAACGCCGCAAACGTCACTAGCGGGATTTCCTCTTTTTATTTTTGATATTCAAATTGTGCAAACCGTGGAATGACAGTTGAGTGACATGGCGGCTTCTCATTGTTGCCAATTATGAACTCTTACTATTTTACACATACAAAAAGGGGGCATCAGAGATAAATATAAAGTGTACGTCCATAACTTTTCTAAATTACTGTTAAATAATTTTTCATATAAAAACAAAGAATTCGATGAAGTGCAATTTGTATTTTACATAAACGTTTTACCACAGATCAGTTTTACATTCATTTATTCAAGAATTTTCGTGTTTTGATTTACTATTTATAAATGTATAATCTTATCACTAATGTAACATACTTGTTATTGCGCATTCGTTATAAGGTGATTTTGTTGATTGGGTTTTTGTATACCCCCGGCATTTGCATTTGCTTGCGTTTGCATTTATATTTCCGTTTGTCCACATATTTCAATTTTTGTTTTGTGTGTGAACAATACATCTGCTATAGCATGTGTCAAGATTCTAAAGTGTCCTCCCTCGAAACCAGCTCATATATTTTATATATTTTTACGTACGTATTTATATCTCTTAAACAAAGACGCCCTTAAGTTAATTAGCAGCAACCCACAATGACATTAGTTTAAGTCTGAAGTTTTTAGGGGTAGTTCCAATCATATTTACGACCTCGTATCGAAGGTGGATAACTCATATCTTGGTAAATAGAAGAGCAGTAGTGTTCGAAGTTCAAATAAGAAGACTCTGCCTTTGTGCAGAAAAATGTGGACATCCTGTATACATATACATTGTTACTTACCATTCAATGCTTTGGTATCCCTTGGCGCAACAATGCAACCCTTTGAATTTCCCCTTAATGGCAAATTCCTCACGAGTCGCTTCTTTGGTAAATTCCATGACAGTTGGAAAGGGCGACAAGAAGGAGTAAAGGTGCTTCAGGCAATGATCAGTCTCGAACTCTTGCAAATTGTCTTGTAGTCCCAAACTTGGAGGAAACGAACCCGTCACTAGCAACAACAAAATCAGCGGGCCCAATTTGTCTATTTGCTTTAACACCGGATTCGCGTATTTCGCCATATTTGTTTATTATTTCCTTTATTTCTTTGAATATTTATCTTTAAATATTTATTTTATGTCGATTATTTTGTTTGTTTAAATGCTTCAACAATTAACTTGATGATTACATCTTCGCGCACACAGATATAAATATAAATAATGTTGCAATATTGCAATGGCACAATTACATGCACAGCACCGGAGTAAATTAAAAATAATTATTGCTCATTATTGCATTAAAATTTACACTATTTTCATTCTGTTCATGCACTTATACGGAATAAAGTTATGAATTTGTTAAAATTTTCAATATTTTACAGTTTTCAATTTATTTTGCTAACCATTTATTATATTTTCATTTTATTAAAATTTTCACTTTATTAATATTTTTAGTTTATTAAAATTTTCAGTTTATTAAAATTTTCAATTAATTAAAATTTTCAACGAAACAAATATTTTAATTAAATAAAATTACGTAATAAAATTTACACTATATAAAAGATTTCACGTCATTAAATATTCAACCGTATTAAATTTTTGGCTATCCAATTTTTTGTCATTAAAATTTGCAATTTCGCACTAAAAATTTCAAATTAATCACATGTAAATTAAACGTCAAAAAAAAACAGAGACCACTCAAGCTTGACTCACTGAGCACTCAAATCTTTATCTGTAAATACACTGCAAAACTGTTATCTATCCGTCTTGAAAGACAGGTCTAAAATCTTCCGGCAAAATCGCGGTAGGCGTCGTAGACACGATCACAAACGTGCGTCGACTTGTTCGAACTCGTTGCAACGCCTCCTGAGCCAACTCTGACTAAAACAGCACTGACAAGGCGACCGAAGGTCCTGATGGCTCGGGACCAAGATTGCGAATGCAACTGCTCGGATTTTTCCGGGCCCGGATCGTCGAGCTTCGTTCCCACAACTTGTAGTTTCTTATTTCGAAAAATTGCATCATTCTACCTACCTGTTGTGCTTTACCTGAATCTACAAAGATACTGTACAACGATACTGTACTATTTGGGACTCCTCATGAGTCACTTTTGGAATTACCAACATATGGGATTGGTTGACATTAGATGTAGTATATGCAGTTAAAAAATTGTTATTAATATTAATTGAAACTTTTAACGCATCAACACATTTATCGCATTTTAATTGGGTTAATTAAAACTTCATAACGCTTCATTAAATATCGTCTTGTATTCATAAGCTATTATGTATTTGTAATACATAATTAACATGTAATAATAATTACTTCATAATAATTATCACATAGTAATACCACATATGTGGTAATACATAACACTTAATAGTATTAAATGACCTGTGCATATTCGACATGTACATGTAAATGCACCAGTTGTAATGAGCTAGTAATCATTTTAAAATCGACATTTATGTATGAGATAGAAGTATAATAAGAGACAATGTTCATTTTAAATTAGAAGATGATCAGTTTGCTCATAAACTGATCACTTTTCCCAGACCTTTTCTGACCAATCTTTCAATAAAAAGACGACAATAAAGTACTAATACAAAAGGAAAAGTTCCCATAGAATAAAGTTAAAAAATGGTAATTTCTGATTTAGCTACAATTATATTTCTTCTATTTGTTTTGTTAATGTCTACATCCTCTCCTAGAACGCCAACTACAAACATATAAATTTCAAACTAAATATTAGAAACAAAAATTTTATTTCTAAAACTAAAACAAAAAATCATACTGTAACTATTCAGTTGATGAATACGTACCTATAATATTGTATAATAATGCATTATTATATATTATTATAACATAATTATGATTATAGACTAGAGATCCTGCATTAAGCATCAACTTGTGTAAAATGATTTTGTAGCTTCTCGAGAGCTCTATACCGGTGCGAGATTTTATTCTTCTCTTCCTTCGGCATTTCCGCATAAGTCAAGTCGTACCCATCAGGCTGGAAACAAGGGTCCCAGCCGAAGTCCCTGGGACCCCTAGGTTCGACAATCGTCCCCTTCGTCTTCCCCTGGAACAAAATGACCTTATCATTCAGACCACCAGAGTGGTAGGCGAATGTGCAAACGGCTTCTGCGGTTTTATCATCGAAGCCTGCCAGTAGTTTATGCAAGCCTTCCGGTTGTAGTTTCTCCAGAAACCACTTGATATAAGGACCCGGTAAGCCTTTAAGTGCATTGAAGCACAAGCTTGTGTCCTCAACGATCACAGGGCCTTCTATTTCCCGGGCTGCTTCTTTGCATTTCTTCTCGGAAATCTCTTCCACCTCCCCTTGCAGCTCAGGCAGGTCCAACTTTCGGGCTACTAGTTTTCTTGTGAATTTATCTCCTAGGATCGCCACAACTTCTTCCAGTTTTTTCTTGTTGCCAGTTACAAAAGTTATTGGTTTCGACATGTTGCTTTACTGTATGACTTCTTAAGTTAGGTAAATTAACGTGGATAAGGATGGTTTAATTATCTCTGGATTTAATAATACTAATAATTATTTAGAATTCATGCATATATGTCCATATATGCATATATTTACAAATATAACATCATTCAAGCACACTTTCACAACTTAACCTCCCCACATTTTTTGACAAAGCAACAATGCCGTTGATAACAATGTAAACAAAAGGCTGTTGAACATAACCTGTTAACGTCAAATAGACGTTTAAAATGAAAATGGCGGGGCAACTGAAAACCAGTTGAAATCCCAGAATCACGTTGTTTATATTGTAGAAATTCATTTGCCTTTTCTGTATGTATTTACAAATTAATTACCTATGCGTATAATACAGCAATCGTAATAATACAATACAAAAGTAATAATGCAAAACGCAAACAAAACAATGTTGCAGTAATAATTGATTACATGATGATAATAGGTCCTATATTACAATAATAATAATTGGTAGTGTTAAAACGATTTTTTGATTGTTTTAAGACACAAAACGAGCGTCTTTTTTCGGCGTTGCGTTAGTTTCTTGTTCTTAGGCTTCCTGTGCTTCATCCTGTTCAACTTGTTTCTCCGAAAAGTAGTTCCTGACCTTCTGGATGAGGACCGCCTTTTTGTCCCTCGTCGTGCAGTGTACGGAATTCCCTTTGAGCCAATGCAGCAGCGTCGTCGTTGTCAATTTGTCGATGGTGTTCTTGTCGAGGTGTTCCTTCATGTTGTCCACCTTCTGGGGCTGCGGCTTAGTCCTAGCCTTTTTCGTCGGTGTCGGGCTCTGAAAGTCACCGTCCGAACACAATTTGACAAAACCAGGCTCTTAGCTCAAGTAACGTTTGAATTAATTTTATTATTACTATTGATTAACTTCTTGATTTTGTTTTAAGCATTATTTATCAGGGAAAGTACTTACGAGCTTCTCGTCGCTTGCGGACCTTTTCTGTCCATTCGGGACGGAAGTGGAGGTGTCGGAAACTTCGGCCGAAATGTTCGTCTCGGTCTTGTCGCTGCTCGTGTCGATTTCCAGTGGTTTTTCGTCGTTTTCCGTGTCGGTCTGCGACTCAGTACGTTCCGGGGACTTTTTCTCGTCCTCCTGCCTTTTGACGTCGCCTTCGGCCTTGCAATCTTCCGCGGGTCTGGTCTAAAGTTGGGGCCAAACTAGCATTTGTGAAGTCTGTTGTGCTAACGAAACAAAGTGATAAACGGCACTTACCATGTCCAGGAGCTGCAGCTGATCGTAAAACGTTGCTTGTTGATTGCAGGTTTTTGTTTGCGGACGTAAACATCCAAAACTAAGACTATGCGATCGGGCTTATTTCAGAAAAATTCGCTCAAATTGACCCAGTGCTTAGCACCGGCTCTCCCACTATTATTCAAATTCGCGCGTTTGATTTTGGCTCCCCTGGCCCACGACAGTTGGCAACCCGACTGTCAGTACACTCTCAAGGCCACAAACGTCAGATTTGAATTCCTTAGTTGTTTATTGCAAACTGTTATTGTTGAAACGACATAAAATTATTATAGACGATTGAAACCAATGTTAAGCCGTAAAAGGTAACAGAAAGTGGTGAAGACATCCTACGTACTTCTGTAAAAGTATTTTCTTCGAATTCAAAATTAAATTAATGGTATGATACATTCGAAACAGATTCGTTTGTGTTACTATTTCTTATTAAACGAAATAATTATTTAATGTGAATATTATTATTCTAATACAATGACAGAACATGGAGCTGCTTTGCAAACTTACAACCAGGAACTTGTTAAATGTAAGTTATTCATCTGTAGAAACTCTATATTAATTATTCTTGGTGGGATTTCCGTTCTTGTGACGTAGATTGCCAATTATCTCGCCATCCTTTTGTCAGTTGATCTATTGTGTTCCATACCTTTTTACTTGAATCTAGTTTTCCATTACCCATTCTATCCACATGTTGCTTCCATTCTCGTACTCTTTGTTGCGCATGTCCTGTATATGACATATTACCCTCATTTCTACGTTTCCATTTAACATTTTTTGCTAGAAACCAGAGTGTTTTTATTTCCATTATTCTAAGTAGGTACTCTTTTATTGGTCTCGGCTGTATCTGCTCTAGTCTCAATGTTGTACATTAACAACAATCTGACAGAATACTTATCGATACTCATCTTGTCCTCGATATTTCTATTTCATTTAGAACTTCTCCCTTTAACCTTCAGTGTATGGACTTTTTTTTAAATAAAAAGCCCACTAGAATGAATTTTTTGAATGAATGCTTATTTTATAGTAATAATCTAAGTAATTATATAAATAATTTTGAGAATATACAGGGTGTCATTTATTGAGGAATACAGTATTATGATTTTTTTTTAATTTCTTAAATTATACATCACATTTTATAATTTTTACTTCAAATCTACCTTTTCAACAGCAATAGTCATAATCTTCCAACATTCATAAAACATTTTTTAATAATTTGTATTCTGTCTGAATTTTATTTATTCCTCTGCCTGTTTTATCCTCCAGGTTAGAGTACAGTAATATAATTAATATTACTATTAAATATTTTGATCTTGTTCCATGATAACAATAGAATCTTTGTTATTTCATAAATATTTGATTTGCAAATTTCACTTATTCTCCCGACGTTTCTTTCTGTTGCGGTACACTACTTTTCATTTCTTTCTTATTAAAATTACATTAATCTATGTTTAGTGACTCCTGATTAGCTACAATTACTGTATCCTCCATCATATTTATGTTTTTCTATATCTTATCTTATTTATTTCAAATGTGATCAGCGTTTGCTCTCCATATAGGTTTAGAGGACTTAAAAATCCGACGATTGGAAGTCCAGGAAATAATTGACAAACAAGAGGGTGAAAAAATGGTTCTCTTGAAAAACATAAAAATTCTACAAGACAAGTTGCAAGTTGTTAATAAGAATCTGGAATGTCATAAATCGCTGCGAGACAACTACGACCACATCATAAAGGATACAGACACAGGCTTTAAAAAGGTATTTTATGGAAACAATTTAAACAGTGAATAACAAAATCTTACAATTTCTTTAACAAAACCTTACTAAATACGAACTAAAACAGCTTATTAATATTTTTGGCGCAGATCCTCGAAAGCTCAGCGACTTTGCTAAATCTAGCTCAACACGAATCGTCCAAACTAGAAACTGAACAGTACAAAGTTCACAGAATGCCCTCAACACTGCAAGAGTAATTATAATTAAAATTTATTCATAAATAATTTGTAAGTACAATAAAATACAATAATTATTACAATATTCACAACCTATTTAAAAATCCGCCATTTCTCTCTGCCAAGCCATTAACAAATCTTGCACTTCACTAAATCCCGAACTTATAACAACGTCTACCATATTCTCAGGTTTCTCATTAGGATAGAAATGTGAATTGTTAGTGGGATGAATATTCGCCGTATGCGCCAGCAATCCCACCCAACGGTCGGTCATCCGAGAATAAGACACGTAATACGAAGTAAAAAATATGTCAAAAAATGCACTGTTGGACAAAATGCTAGCACCTTTCACAAAGATAGGCCAAAGGTCGAAGCGCAAATACGATTCAACGAATCCTTCATATAACCGTTTTTCATTATTTACTTCGTCAAAGTGTAGTCTGTTTATAAGATTTTTTAATGAAACAAAGTAATCGTCCCCTAGGAACATATAGTATCTAGCCTTAGGGCAATACTGCTTAGCCCACAAAAATGCCATTAGAGTTTTATAAGTCGAATCTTCATCGGAAAAATTTCCTTGGATTATGTCCTTAAAACGGTTGTGTTCAGCGTTGATTTGAGATTGCACGTTTGTGGAATCTGCACTTCCTAACAGGAAAACTGTTCTGATATTTATGTGTCGGTATAAAGTGTAAATTCCCCATGTTTTTCTAACGCCTTGCCGATTAAAAAAGTTTTTCGTCGGTGATTTCACCAGGAAAACAATGCCAATTTCATCTCCATCATCGCACATGGACCCTTTCACATGAGGTGTATTAAAATTAATTGAATAGTCGATGAGAGGGGGCAAGTCCGGTCGAAGCCCTTGGCGTAACTGCGATAAAATTTTTGTTAGATTCCCTTCAAAGATGTATGGAAACTTTTCACTTTCCTCTTCGCTTCGGTATAATGAATGTAGCAAAATTACAAACCAGAAAATGACAAAAATTATAATAGAAATTCGTTTTATGCTCCATTTTTTCTTGAATAGTCTGCGTACAGACACTAAGTGTTGATAATATTCTGTTGTTGCCATCAATCTAAAAGAACAAGTAGTAAAATTAAAAATAATTAGTAAGGAACACACTAATACATCTCGTCAATGATAAATCAATGTTTTTTTTATTACCAGACATTTGTTTAACCTTGATTGGCGTTCTTATTAATATTAGATGATTGTTTAACCATTAAAATTTTTTGGATTTACGCGACGTGTAAGGTGCATTTTAAATTGCCCGCTTGTTACTAAAAATATACCATTGGTTGCCGAACCCCAACTTTTGTTTCATGTACCCATTATTTACTATGGGCAGATGTCAATGTCAAATCTGACAGATACATAACTGTACATAACCTAACTTATTAATCAAATTAACGTTGTTGAAATTAATCAACAAATTAATCTATGTAGTATATCCAAAACATTGGCATGACGTTGGATTTAATTCTGGCGAAAATCTTCCAAGTCAATTTCCGTGATGTTCCGTCGCTATTTGACCAGGCTTAAAGTGAAATACTTACTGCTTTTCGTTGTTGTTGTAATAACCTTAAAATTTTTTGGAGTGTTTACTCATCTATTCGAGCGAGATTTTTACTCCGACTTCCATTATCCATACGATGGGGACATTTTGGAATCATTGCAGCAGCTAAGAAATGGAGAGAAACCCAGTATAACTCCTATAAACTCATATCATTACAAATTTTTGAAAAACTGCAGCTCAAAATGCAAAAACGAGGAACCGCTTCGGATCGTTTTTCTTGTTAAGTCAGCTCCTGAGCATTTTAACAACCGCATAGCAATTAGAAGTTCCTGGGGTTACGAAAAGAGGTTTTCTGATGTCGAAGTCAGGACTGTGTTTTTATTGGGACTAACCGATGATGCAAAGGTGCAAGAATTAATCAATGGTGAATTTGCAAAGTTCGGAGACTTGGTCCAAGCCGATTTTAATGACACATATTTTAATAACACTGTGAAGACGATGATCGGTTTTAAATGGGCAGTGAATTTCTGCCCGAATTCTAAGTTTTACATGTTCGTTGATGATGATTATTATGTTTCTTTAAAGAACGTGTTGAGGTTCCTGAGGAACCCGACGAATTACCCAAAATACCTTAAGGATCCAATTGTGAGTTTAAATAATGTTTTAATTAAACGGAGTAAAAGAGAAGTCGATTTCGAATTACCTGAAGATGTGCGCTTGTACACAGGTTATGTATTTGTTTCGTCCCCACATCGGCACATTACCAGCAAATGGCATGTTACTTTAGAAGAGTATCCTTATCACATGTGGCCCCCTTATGTCACAGCTGGAGCGTATATTTTATCCAAAGAGGCTTTAATAGATATGTATTATACAAGTTTTTTCACAAAACACTTTCGATTCGATGATATTTATGTGGGTTTGCTAGCTTACAAAGCAAAAATAGAGCCTTTTCATAGCGATGAATTTTATTTTTATAAGAAAAATTACCTCGCTAAAGACTATACTTTCACAATAGCTTCACATGGCTATGAAGATGTGGGAGAAATGATGAGGGCTTGGACCGAACAAAAGAGCCTTGGGAATGCCTAACTTTAATTAATTTCTTTAATAATTTAAGAATTAATATTAATATGTAACAATGTTTGTTTCACTGTCTGGACTACAGTACAAACTATTTTGATTGAGTTTGTGATATTAAAAAAAAATTACATTAAAAAATCTTTCATTTACCAATTGTTTAATGTGAAATAAGATAAAAATATTGGTGAACTTTCCAAAAAAGTTATTTTCCATCAACTTATCTGACAGTATAATTGTCTTTTATTTTGTAATTAGCACCTGAGGATGGGCAAAACCGTGTAGTAAAATAAAGATTTGTGGAAAGTACCTAAGCATATTTTTATGTTATTAACATGTTCCACAAAAATTAGCATAAATTATTAAAATGTTCTAAACATGTTTTATTATTTTTACAAAGGAAGTATAAAAAAACACATAAGATGATTCGGGTATAAATGATGCTTTTTATTTACAAATCAAGGCATATATGTTACTCACAAGACGATGAAGAAAACATAGACTTTCATTTGTACAAATATCAAATGTACAACATTCTAATCTCAATAATCATAATATAACATAAAACAATAATTCATTATATTACTCTCTAGGAAATAAAAAACAAATCTATTTTCGTTAATAAAATTATAAATGTTAATAAAAACTAGGTTCATTACTTACTACTACCCCCACATTAAGTCGTGTGTACATTTAGTCAGAAAATGGTTTCATGTAGATTTTTTGCAATTTTTAATTTCATATTTCTTGCAATATATATTTTTTGTAGTTTATCGTATGTAATGCATTGTTTTTTTCTATAATAAAGGTGAATAGCATTTTTGGTCCAAGGTTTAGTCATATATAAAATTGTTTCCTTTTTATTGATACATTGACTGGTTTTATTTGACAAGCTATATTTTATAAAAAAATTGGAAAATAAAATTAATTAAAAACAATGTCAGACCATTTCTCATTAAATTATTATTATTTAATGCACTTAATGTAGATAAGTCCTTAGTTATATTTTATTCAGGGGTACATTATCAGTACAGAGTACAGTTCAGTCTTGTTGACAATTTTTTTTTGGATTATTTATGTTTTGATTTCCGTGTGAAAAATGGCCTGAATTTTACAATTCACACAAAGTAATTTAATTTCCATGCAAGTTCCACGAGATTTTTATACACAATTTAAAATATTGCGTAAACTAAAACACATGTATATACATTTGTGATTTCGATTTAAATATATTCCAATAAATAAATAATAATGTGAGGTCGTCATAATTATAATAGCAATGTAAAAATTCACACTGATTCACTCGCAAAGATAAATTATTTATTCATCGTATAATAATAATATTAATAAAATAATAGGTATTTAAGGTATGTATAATATTTATGCACTAATAAAAAGATTTCTTCTTTCATTTATAATTATAATAATAATATAAACTGTACAACAACGTTTGAATAATTATAAAATAATAAAAAATAATATTAATAATAATTATACCTTAAAAGCTGTTTTTGCTCGGATTGTTTCCTTTATAAATTATGAAGTAAAACTTTGTACTAACATTATAATAAAATAAAAAAATACACAAACAAGAAGATTTTATAAATTAACATATGTTATTATATCTGTATTAATGGGATTTGTACATTGCAAATCAATGAATAATTATCAGATATAAACTTGAATTTTTTTTTAATTAAAGCAATTCGAACTGGTTTAATGATTTGAAATGTACCATTCCAACATTAATTATAATAAAGAAAATTGACACCAGTAATGATTTTCGTAATGCATTGGTTTACTTGTAACTAGGATTAAAAAGAATTGTGATGAGGTTCCTGATTTTTAAGCATTTGTTCCCATATATTTTTTCTTACTTTGTAACATTCATAACAATTAATTTGATGTTTTATCATGTTTATAAATATTCAAAGCTAACTACAGGTTGTTTTGTGCGAACGCTATGTGTAATCTGTGAAATGTGGCTAGCTCCCCATTTCCTACACAAAAAAAGAAAAAATTAAATTAAAAACGTCCAAATTAAATTTCAAGTAATGAATGGAATACTGTTAGTTGTTACAATACTACATATTATATTATATATATACGTATTTACATACACAGATGCTCATATAATTTTTTTTTCCATTTGTTGAGCAATTTTCATTACGTGAAACAGCCCTTAAGGAAGCCAGCAACATTGTAGTTAAAGCGTATTTGTTTTATGCTAAGCTAAGCGCTCCCACAACCAACCTTTCGCCCATGTTAAGATAAAGGAAACGTGTGTTATATAAAATTTCTTATGATATAGAGGGTTATTAAAAACATGGTGAGATATGGGAACAAAAAGTACAAAAAAAGTCACCACCTCAAACTACCGATAGTGTCTCGATTTCAATTTCTTCGTTTTACTATAGATTTATCAAAACATTTTACACAGTTGCGCTTATATATATGTATATGTTTTAAGATTAATAATTAGTACTTATGTTATTCACCTATTTAAAGTCAGTGATGCAATATTATCGTGAATGGAAGGCAAAAATCCCTAATTTTATTTTGTTGATCTCTGCCCTAAGCTCCGTCTTGAATTAAACATGGTAATTTTGGGGCGAAACGTTTTTAACCACACCAAAAGATGAATTTTACATTTAACACTGAATTACAAAAACTGTGATAAAACACCAATTAGTTTTGCTAAATATCTCTCACTATTATTTACACAAGTTTAAAAAAATGTTATTTTGAAACACTAACACCAACCCATTCAATGAAGGAAAAAGATAAAAAACGTTTCGCTAGAAATGTTCAATGTCAATCCAATCGAGATCTAGGTGTCATTACAATTACAAAAGTGACGTGATTTTTTGCTCTATGTACCTTATTGATCTTTACTTACGATTTTAACCTACAGTAAACAATCGAAATGTCAAAAAATTCAAGATATTATTTCATTTAAGGCCACTGTTGATATCGGAACTTTTTGTTTCCGCATATAAATCACCTCGGTTACGAGATATGATTGTGAAGCTTCGCGCTCTGACTACACATTTGTTCATCTCACACACTTTTTTGCAGATTTTCTTTATTATTTTTTGTAAAAACAATTATTACTGAATTAGTACTTGATTACGCAACAATTAAGAATAATTGTATGCAACATTCACTAGATGTAATAAATAGGAGTATGTAGGCTTAGTAGGTAAAAAAATAAATAGGAAAAGAGAAGAAATGAAGAATTCAAAATGAATAAAATATTTGAACAGAAATGGCGTGAACAAATAATTTAAAGTATTAAAAAGAAATCGATGAAAATTAATCAATATTGCTTTCTCCTCTTTCTGTTTTAGTAGTTATTCAACGATTGTCTTAAGTTTTCGCCATTCCTTTTCTTTTAGATTGAATTAAGGAGATTACGCACTAATAAATAAATCTAATTGCACATCGTTTAAAATGCATCCTTTAAGTTACCAATATGAAAAGTACTTCAAATACTCGCGTTACGAAATAGAAATGCCGATTGAAAATTATTTGGAAATTAAAGTACAAAAGAGGCAAACTTGGCACTGCTAAACATAAAATTAAATTATAATAACAATAAAATAAGGCAAATAAAGATTGTAAAACGTCAAATGCAGTACTTATCTTCAGAATGCTTGAATTATTCAATGTTGCAACGTTGCTAACTAGAACAATTCGTTTGAAGAAGTTTAAATCATTAGTACATGTATAAATAAAATAAATAGAACTATAAAATTTTCTTTGCAAAGGAATTTTCACTTTATTGTCTCATGCAACTTTTTGACTAGTTTTAAAACACAAACGCAGCACAATTAAAAAATCTTTTAATCATAATATAAATCAAGCATTCTATAGTCTTGTTATTATCTTTTCGATTTAAACTTTCAAAGAATTTTACAGCATTTTTATACCACTTCATTTTTATATCTCCAATGGAAAATAGGTATCTATGTAATCGTTAATTACTCTCCGTCTACTTTGATTCAGAATCAAGAAAAATATTACAATTTCCGTCCACTCCACGTTAACAATCATCGGATTCTCTTTAGCCTTAAGAGCGGTCCAGCCCGATTTTATTTTAACTTTTTGATAGTTACCCTTATAGCTTTATCCTAGCTAAATAATTTTCTTTTTAATATAAAGGTTGTCAAAATATGTACGACTATCTACAGTTATTCTCTCTTATATACATATTCCCCTTCTCTATGATTGAAAAAGAAAATGGGGGCGGTGGGCCTACCACGCGCTCGCCAGATCAAACTCTCCAATTGTGTAAAACGTTCGTAACAAGAAAAGTATTACTTTAGCGATTTTTAGAGACATTCTTTGCTACGTACTTTGCGATAGCGCCGAGTTGGACGGCACTCCGGCGGGTCCGTTGGACTGTGGCACACTATTGTAAGGGTGGTTTGAGTTACACAACACTGTATACACATTGTCCATTTTGCTTAACTTCTCGAAGAAAGGGATCAGGTCCAGGAGCTCTGAGTCAGTCATGTCATCAAACCATGAAGCTACTGGCACCTAGGGAAAAAGACGCAACGTAATACACTATTCAGTTTGGATTTTAAAAACTTATGATTCTGGTTTTTTAATATTCCCTCGATTAAATATGGCTTGTAATAAATGCTATACAAATAAAATTATGTATAATATAAATTTTAAACTTACAGCATTATCTGGATGGAATATATAGGAAGCAGGTGAATTATCTACGATAACAATTTGTTGCAGCTCTCGGCCGAGTTTGTTGAGGTCCTTGACGTAGTTGCCCCTGTGGAAGACGCAGCTTTCTCGGAACAAACGTGCTCGGAACACGTTGTTCGGATCAAGCAGATCGGCAACCGGGTCGGCATACTTAGCCAAGGAGGCTGTGAATAGGACGCATTCGTATAGCTCACCCATTCTCTTCAAGAACTCATCAACGTGTGGTCGCTTCAATACATATACCTGGTGAGTAGTGCCGTCTATCTCGACAGGAACCACAAAGTCAGCATTGCTTATCGGCTAAAAAAGAATAAGATGTAGGTCATCGTTACTGTCTAGATAGTGGCTTGTGAGATATTTTTTTAAATACATACATAAACAAATTATAGACGATCTAACAGGACAACATAATTTAAACAGTTACAAGTTCTCTTTTTATCATTTAACCCTTTAGAAAGTGATGACGAATGAGGTTCATATGGTGATGTATGGTAATCCCTCGATATTTGTGAGGGTTAGGTTACTGGAAAACGTCGCGAATAGTGAGTCTATTTTCACTATGTAATAAGGAGGGTTACGTTTCAAGGTATGGTTGATAAAGTTATAAAACACTCATTTTATAGGTTTTTTTATTTTAATTATGTTCAATGTTTTTGTAAATGTAATGATAAATAGTTAATTATTAAGAAGATAAATTTCAATTAATTTTAAAATAACCTGATTTTTTGTTGCTTGGCCAGTCGAGTTTTTTCATCGTGCAATTCGGCGTAACCGATCGTTGTGCTCTCTCCCTCTCCCTCTTAAATTTTAAACTCCGAAATAGGTACGAGTCATATTTTATGGGTTTTTAAAAAGATGTTGTTGTAATGTCGAAATTTCTCTCAGGTGTTTTGACGAGAAATTTTCGGTGTAGAAGCCATTTTAATTTTAGGTGAAATCGGGATCAAAACTGAGAAATACTGTAAAGCAAAATGTAAGGATGGGGTGGCTTTTATTTTCTAGGAAAGGATTAGATTAACATGGTGTATAAAATAGTTGGAATTGTTTTAGCAAGTGAAGGCTCTTTTATGAACCGCATTTAGTTTTTGTTAAAGATTTATACGTATTTATATGTTTTCCTTTATTAATGATTTGCTATATAAGGGCCTAAAATATACATTCGTTCGCGAATAATCGAATTCGCAATTCGTGAATATAGAATTTTTGTCGCATTTCTACAGTCGCGAATATCGAGGGATTACTGTATTTGAAAATTTTACTATCTGGGCCTCTAAACAAACAAATTTCCATGAAAATTCCATAATATCATTGAAATATATTTATAACATAGCCCTCAAAATATACTTTTAAAATTTACGTCAGTTACTATGTTTGGTTGCCTATACTTGTATACATTTTTCCTATAAGCATGTATGAATATTGTGTTCCAATGGTCATACTTGAAAAGTTTATTTATAATATTTTCGCAAAACTTGATGAACTAAGTTAAAGTTTGTGATGTAGAGAAACACAGAATATAACTTGATTTTTTGTACTCAAAAATGCTCGGGTGCTGAAGAGCGACTTGCTAAAAAGGTGCTGGTAGCCAAAGGGTTAATAATAGATTTGTTTAATAGTCTGGTTACCACCATTCATTCTTATAAGAGAGTTGGATTGGGAATTTTTGTGTGATAGATGAATCAAATGTTTGTTTTCTGATTTTCAAGAAAGAAGTGAGACGGTGCACAAAAGTGCACACTCATACATGTAAATGATAGTAATTTTTGCTTTATCAAACATTTTTGTTTTTTTTTTCTCGCTTTTGTATGTTTTTGACAGTGTAAACCCTATATAGTTTTCGTAAATTCTTTAATTAAAGAGGTCGCACATAATTAAAATTACTTAAACGTGTTCTTTATTAAAATTTTAAAGAAGTAAACAAATAAAATTGAATGACTGACTTTTGTCTCTGTAGTCCTAGAAACGATTCAAAGCACTTGGACCTAGGCCAAGGTAATTAATGGACAACATGTTTATGTGAATGTTTTTCTTTTACAAGAAGAAAATTGTTATTTAGAGTTTTTAAAACAAATTCAATGAAGAACTAATCCCTATTTATCTAACAGAACAATGCAAAGAATTTAAACTCACCTTAAAGCTGCTATGAACAAGTGTTTCATCTAAGTCTATAACCATGCATTTTTTATGCATGTCTTGATGCCTAACGGAGGGTAGGAGGTAACGAGGTGATCCAGAAACGGAGTACGAACTATCCCTTCCGGCGTCACAAGGTTCAAACGGATATTTGCCCTTGTTGCGCCCCAAACAACACAGGAGCGACCGTAAGAAGCCCCTTTTCGCCTTCTTGGTTTCTTCTGCTTGCTGTATCCTTGCCTCTGATACGTCATTTTCGGACCTTGGTAAGGTTCCTAAACAAACAAAAAGAGTAACAATAAATAAGATTAGAAAATTGGCTCGTAAATTAAAAAATTTAAATCCTAAAATAGATACACTCAATTAAGGGCATGCAAGAGGGCTTCCGCCTTGTTTTGGCATCCAGAGTACCCCCTAATTAATCATATTTTTACGTTCTTTCAACTTCACACTTCTGGTTTTATTTTTGTTAAATTTTCAAGCGACGCCCGACTTCCTTAAAGCATAATTTCTCATTTGTTTGAGATGAAGGTTTGGCCCAGGTGCCAATAGCGGTGTAGTATTATTTATTTTGGACACTGTTGTGCCAAAATATATCAATTTCACAATATTTATGAGCATGCGTTTTAACGTGCTGTGAAATAAAATACTTATCTAAACAATTATTTCGAGGTGTAAATCAAGTGATTTTTTTTAACTGAAGTGCCTTGGGGAATCGATGATTTAATTAGGAAAGATGAGACTTGCACAAACCTTAAAAATCTACATGCAAATAAAAAAATAATTGTAAATAACTGTACCTTAAAAGTTCCATTTTTATTTTAATTAACGACAATATTAATTTACAATGTTATATTGATTATTTTATTACTAACAATAATAATTTTAAACAATAATAATGTACATTAATAGTATTCATTCATAATAATAATAATATTAATTGCACAATGGTAATGTTATGGAAATTATTAATGAAAGGGATATTAAAACACTATTAGGAATTTCCACATGAAGACAAACCAACAATTTGCATTGAAAATAAACAATGACTTGTGCTTTGGTTACTGACCACCAAAGACTGCCCAAAAGTCAAGATGTTCCTGCAATATAAGCTTCCCTGTTCTAAAAATAAAACGACAAAAACAAGACTACTTTGTTTATGACATGTTAAAAATAAGATTTTGGGTCATGTGGAAGTTTGTACAATCGGACCTGTACGTTATTCTAGTTGGTGGTCATTTCGTTGTGAATAGGAAGCCCATAAACGGTTCAATTAGTGTTAAAATTGTTTGTTTATAAACAGTTTCGCAAACCATGAATGTAAACTTTTATCTTAATAGCCATTTTATTACAAGATGTATTTAAATTATGTGTATCACCTGCAGTGTCTCAGGAATAATCAATTGGTATTTATTGAAGTTACTAATGTGTATTCAATCGCTCGTGACGAACTGCTTTTTTATCAATAAATTTCAAAATTTAACCAGAGAGTATATATTATCAAAGTGTAGATAGATATTACTCCTAATTAAAAAGATAGAGCAGACTATTTCTTTAGTATTTTGCTTATGTGAAGCAAACAAATATTTATAATATATAATTAAATCCTATTATGTTAATTGTTGTTTATTTTCTTCCTTTATTTATTTTTTTATTACTTCAAATTGAATTGAATAAGTCGTTTCAACTATCATCACGTGTTTCTTTGTTTGTTAGCTTTGCGCTCGTGGGCGTAGTGTATTTTTTGTGCAAATTTCATTACGTACATGGCGAGATCTCGCCTAATGGCATCATTGTAAAGATAAGTATACATGTACAAACATTAGATTAGATGTCGCACTTTCTGATCCAATTTGCAACCACCTATAGTTGTTAGTTTATCTACATCTATTAATTACCACTTTAATCATTTTCTAGGTGTTTATAAAGTCGACATTATTTGTACAATGTCTCACAACCATTTAGTGCTGTTGATTTGTACATTCTTAATTTAATCTTCCTTGATTTGCCTTTATTAATTAGTTCAAGGCTTTTACAGATCGGTTGGTCTTACTTAGTACTGCATTGGTCTTTTTGATTCTTTCGGAAAGTCTCAGGACTTTTAACATTATGTAATATGTTATTATATAAGTTAAAATACCGAATAAAGAGGGATAAAAAATGCACAACAGCATATCCTAGAATGTTCTGATACAAAATTTAGACAAAAGTTGTCGTGCGCAGCGCATAATAGTGAAACTAATAAATAAAAAAAAAATAGAAACATTTTTATACTTTTCTGAACATTTCATTTACAACAACTGTCAAAAAATTTAAATATCATACCTCATTTTTAAGAGATCAACATTTTTCCACGTGATTGCATTTCTTTATACTTTGATCTTCAATGCTTACATTCCATATGTACTAGCATATATATGTGATAAAAGTTAAAAATTTGTATCAAGTGATAAAAATTTGAATATCGTATTTTACTTTATGTTAAAAGTACATAACTGCAACAACACAAATTAGAATTTTAATAAAATTTTAATCAAACAAAACAGTTAGTGAACGCAATAGGGTAATGGATTAGATGGTATTGTATTGCGCATCGTTTATCAATCAGTGTACACTCCATATGTTAGGTCAGGCTTGTGCTAGGTAAATTCAAAGTCTTTGATAGAACCAAAGTTAAGATTTCATTCTTAGTGTTTATTTATCAAATTATACGATGATGTGAAATAGTGGCTTACTTTATCACTCTGATTAATAAGTGACATTTTTAACCGAAATACATTATTGAAGCAATGTAAAACAATGTCGCATGAAAAGTTATAGCCCCATGGAGTCGTGGGGTTAAGAATGAAAGGGTTCAATTTGTCTGTGATAGAAATTGTTTAATATTAACATTTGGGTCCCTTCGTATTTGTTAAAATTGATCAAATCAATGAATCTGCATTCAATTAATTAGGCGAGGAAAATAAGAAATTCATCTGTTAAAAAATGTGAAAGCTGCATCTAGCCTGCTAGGATCTTCAACTGTGCGTCGTCCAGATGACAGTTCAAAGTATTTTAAAGAGGTCACGCAGGTGTGTGGCAATCGGCGATTTGCATTCTTATGCGAATCAATCATTAAAAACTGTACTTCGCAGAGGCGCATATTCGCGGGGAATTCGTGAAAAATCTTATCCGGTCTCAAGGACCATCTCAAGGTTAGCGGCTCGCCTCCTAGATGTTGGTTTACCTCAGCTAGCCTCGCTAACTCTTTAAACACGCCTCCTTGAACCTATGCACGATACACACAGCTAGCTTGGATCGACGTTATTCCCCGACGCTTCGAGATTAAAAGCGATTTAATTGTTTTAAAGCGAAAGCGTGGGATGAGCGGGGAGGATCTAGAAGGCTGCGCCTTCCCGGTTCCCGAAAAAAAGACGATCGGGTCGAAGCACGGCCATCTGTCATTCGCTTATTTACCTTTTTCGGGTGGATATGCGTTCAATTGTTCCTCTTCCCGTGACACTTGGGTTATAATGGACGATGCGTCCATTTAAACATTTGTTTCTTCCCGGCTATTGTTTATTCCCGTCGGGCTTGCTACAGTGACTGTCAACAATCAACACAAAACACAAACACCCTGCGACACGACACGAATTTTTAAAACACCTTCGCAAAATGGCAGTAGCTGTTTTTACTTTTCTGCACCATATTGGATCCCCAGGCAGGTCCCTGCCTTATCGACCGGGAACGACCTCTCCCCCCCTCTTTGCGTAATATGGCGCCAAATATAATTTATTCCTGTGTTGTTGTTATTGTTGTGTTGTGCGCACTGAAATGCGAACGGCCCAAATTCGGTACGTGCACCCCCCAATCCAAATAATTGCGTCACAATGGAAACAAGGCCATAAGTTGGGTCGAACTGAATTTAATTAACAAGATTTAACAGTATCTACATATTTGCATGTAATAATAATAAAAATATCAATAAACATAGTTATAATAATAATAACAACAATGATAATAATAAATAAATTCACAACTTTTTAGTGTCAGAATGTAGTAGTTTTATATATTTTAATTGTTTGTATTTTGTTGCACATATTTACTTCTTTTATTTAATTTACTTAAGTGGCAGCTAGCTCAGCTGATTTTTACTTTCTCGCAGAGAAAGTATAGTGATCATGCGGAAAAAATTTTTGAGATTTTGATGATTCTCGACGTTTTGAGCGATTTTGAGTCGATTTGGCCCTTTTTTGCTTTTTTGTCTGTCTGTGTGTGTGTAAACACGATAACTCAAAAACGACTTAAGCTAGATCGATGAAATTTGGTATGTAGTCATTTGAGCTAAAAAGTAAGCTCGTATCATCTTTTGGGTTAATTCGGATAACCGGAAGGACTCACCTGATCGTTGCCGCTCTTCGGCGCTCCAGCTCAAAAATGGGTATAAATCGCTGCTCACTTCCTTCCGACGTTCCAGGACAAAACGAAGTAACACGGAACTTCAATCACCAACTGCTCCAACATTCACAAATAGACCAGTCGCACAGGACTGTTTAATGTTATGCACTTTTGTGTAAGGCACAGGCGTTTTCACAACTAGATCAGTCGCACGGG
>JAWQRP010001065.1:0-21452 GCA_033557875.1 Quadriops clusia | reverse complement strand
TCAAGTAACCAGATTTCTCACTAACATCCAAGACAGCTGGCAATATGTATTAGTTCTGACTAATATTTAAAGGAGGCGGCACGAAAAAGTCATTTTTTATGCCTCAATCGTTTCGGGACACCCAGTACTTGTTAAAGGTGAAGGTTAAGGTTAACGCTTGACTTCGTTTGCTTCTAGTGTGTCAATGTCAAAAGCATTCGGATTGCGGGTTGCCTCATTTGGTGTGCGACGGGTGCAATTGTGTGCAACGTAAGTGTACCACAAGGCACACTCTCGGGCCATATTAAGTTAACTTTATGTGTTACAGACGAAGAACCTGTTATCATCTCGGGGTGCGAGCATTGTCCTCCTGGAGTATCCTGCGATCCTTTGACCGGTGCCTGCATCAAACGTGAGTCTTTTTGATTGTTTTCCGTTTTTATAAATTTTATTTTTGATCTCGAAATTGTGCGTTAAAATGTGTTGCTGTTTTGTTTTTGCTTTTGCCCCGTGTGTTCCCCTTTCCAAAGCACCCTTTTGCCATTTCATGCCATTTGTAACCAAGAGGTTCATCACATCGCTTAATATCAGATCTCCTTGAGCTTCAGCTTCGTTCGTACGAAAAACCAACGGAAGGGTAAAGTACAAGAAAAATCATACAAAAATGATCGAAATAACGCTCACCAGCATTTTTTGTTTGAGGTTTCAGCCCACCGCTTCAAAAGCCGCCATCTAACTGTGTAAATTTGTATTTAACCCTGTACCTAAGCCTTGTAAAATACGAAATGTACAAAAAGTGTACACTTTGTTAGATACTCAAAATAGCAACACTGTTTTAGTTTTTTTTAGATTTTGTTTTAATTTGTACAGTATACATATACTGTTTCTACGCTAAGGCACTATTTTTCTCTTGTCTTTCGACATCTTCGAGTGAATTTAAATTGGGACTTAAATTCATTCGTGTACTTTATTTATGCTACGCTAGAGAAGGTTTTGCGCATGATTATTTTATAGCCCTATTCTGAAAGCCTTTCCTTTGAATTCTGTCCTATAGTCTACTGACTTCAGTTTCCACTTTGCATGGTGCTTGAATTGCTTTTTGAATAACTTTGTGTATGTATACGATGAACTATAACGTTGGAAGTAATTTGTAAAAAAAATGTTAATAATTAATTCGCTAATTGGTTTAATAATATGTATAAATTAAGTAGATAGATGGATTTTTTTATTAACATTGTAATGATTTGTTCCTAACAACAGCTGGAAGCACAACAATGACACCAACACTAACTACCGAACAGACACGAAACCTCACCACCCTTGCACCACCCGTTTCCTTTTCCTCCACAGTGTCTCAAGTTACTGGGAATTATACCGAAAAACCTATGGACATGATTAAGACTGTAACGCCTTTCCATCAGTCGTCGACTAGTGCTGGAAAGGTTACTGCTACTGTGACGCCGGATACTCGTACGGCGACACCGGAAACTGTCACCGTGATGTCGGGGACTACTCAAGCAACTTCAACATCAAGTGAGGTAACGCCAGAAACTAGAGAAACAACGTCAGGAATCAGCGAGGCAACACCAGCAACAAGAGAAACAACGTCAGCAACAACAGAAGCAATGACAAGCACTAGAGAAAAACCGATACCAACAAGAGAAACAACAACGGCCACAACAACTGCAACAGCAGAAACAACGACAGCAACAAGGGAAACAACCACAGAAACAACGAGGGGAACAATAGGAATAACGACAGAAACAAGTATAACAACGACGGGAACAATTAAAGTAACTACAGGAACAATTAAAACCACGTCCGAAACAAGTGAAGCAACGTTAAGAGTAAGTGAAACAACGTTAAGAGCAACGACAGAAACAAGTGAATCAACTACAGCAGCAAGTAAACCAACTTCAGAAACAAGTAAAACAACTTCAGAAACAAGTAAAACAACTTCAGAAACAAGTGAAGCAACAACAGAAGCAAGTAAATCAACCACAAAAACAAGTGAAGGAACCTTAGGAACAAGTGAAGCAACATCAGAAACAACTGAGGTAACGTCAGAAACTAGTGAGGCAGCGTCAGAAACAAACGAAACTACGACGGCAACAAGCACGGTGACGCCTCCAAAGAACACTTCCGTTATAGAACAATCAACCCTTCCTCCACTGACGCATAGACCTACGATTACAATAGAACCGATCAAAACTACCAAGTCAACAGTTGAGACTACAATTGCAACTGAGAGAACGACAGGTGGAGTAGGTAAGACGATTTCAACGGCGGAGACGACAACTTCCCTTAAATTTGAGACAACTGAGACGACACCCACTGAATTTCTTCCTTCAGAACCCCCAAAACCAATTATTATCCCAATCCGTAACTACACCGAAACAACATCTAACAAAACTAATAAATGCGACAGTGAGGATGACTGTACTCCCTTGGAGACGTGTCTAAATAAGCACTGCATTAACCCTTGCAAGATTGGAGGACGGTGCGCACCAAATGCTATTTGTACTGTTGATAGTCATGTAGAAGTGTGTAGTTGCCCCCCGGCGCTAACAGGCGACCCAAGAAGTAACTGTCTGCAAGGTACATGTATAAAACGTTTTGAATCATCATCAGGGCGTTTGCGTTCTGGGCGATTCTCAGGAATCGCTTTAGAACTGCTTCACCATCTCAAAACCTGAAAGACAGGTCAGATTGGGAGCGTGTGCGAATATTGATTCAGTTAAATTGCTACATTTGCACCAGTAAAGAAATATTTGCACAGCCATGCTTGAAAGGTGGAGGGTTCATAAAGTTCAGTCCCATCACTTATAAATATTACTACACTTATATCATAATTTTTAAGTCGACAAAATTTATTTTAATATTGGGCTTTTAACTTTTGGATAACAATCCATACTTTTTTTTTGAAAATTGTTTTTGAAATGAATTTTGTCGCATTGTGAATAATTCTGACTAATGTGTATTAATGTTCTAATCATATTAAAACCCTAATATAGAACCAGGATATCCCAAAATTCCGAAACCTTGCGAGTCAGACACGGATTGCCTCGACTCGGAGGCTTGCTACATGTCCGAGTGTCAGGACCCCTGCCAATTTACTAACATCTGCGGTGAAAACGCAGAATGTCGGGCGAAAATGCACCGACCGATTTGCACTTGCAAAATGGGATTCGAAGGAGACCCGTCTAAAAAATGTTTCGCCCCTAGTCCAAGTAAGAATAACATGTTGCCACCTACTAAAATAAAAGAGTTGATAATGGAACTAAACTACGATTCCACCCTACATTAACAATGAACTTGTATCATATTGAGAACTGTATTATACTGTAAATTTTATACATATACATATTTCGTTACTAGTTTAGAATTTATAGTCGATTAGTAGTGAGCGTAGTTTAGTCACACGATTTTTAGCAAAAAAGGAAAATTTTCTTGTACAATACTCTATTCTGCCTTCTTTTTGCACCTTCTTCCTCCATTAGTTGGTTGCACCTCAAATGCAGACTGCTCCTTGACGGAAGCCTGCATAGGCAACACCTGCCAACGACCCTGTGATGTTCACAACCCTTGTGCCCAACACGCAATCTGCATTAACACTAATCATGGTTCTGATTGTACTTGCGCCGAGGGATTCCAAGGAAATGGATACGTCGGCTGTCTTCCAGGTACGATAATCCAAATTTCTTCCATTCTATCCTCTTATTGCACCGATAGGTACCACCAATCGGCTTATTATACGAAGAAGGTTGCTAATTATGTATCCGGAATTGACAACCCTGGTGTTGCTAGATGCCATCTGACGAAACCATCGTAAAATTTGTCTCTTTTGGCGAAATACGTACTTAGAACGTTTTGCCAAACGATCTTTATTGGTATTGAATACAGTGAGTTGAAAATTTCGTCTGTGTAAAATAATGGAGTTAACTCGCGAAACTCTTCGGGCGATGATTTATAACGAATTTTGTACGTTGATTTAATCCACAACAGTGCATCGATCAACTCATATCAATATTTGGTGATGGGGTACCATCTAAAATTGTTATACATCACTGGTTTGGTGACTTCAATCGTGGTCGGGTACGCTCTCCGACGAACTTAAAGAAGGTCCTCCAAAATCGGTTCTTATTGTGGCAGAAAAGATCGATGTTCAAAAACTACAGTTTTATTGCGTCAAAAACAGTCATATGAGCCCAAAAGTAAACAACAGTCGACGGTGTGAGTGTTCCAAGATGAGCTGTTATAAAAACCTGGTTTCACCAAATACAAAAGTGCATTGATCATGACGGAGAGTATCATGAAAAACAATAAAATCATTTTCAATAATAAGTGTTGTTTTTGTTCGGTATTCCGGATACATAAGTAGCAACCTTATATTAACTATAGGGTATTGAAGTTTCCAATCTACATCGAGAATTATTTAAATCATTTAAGTAATAATATCTACCATAATTTATTCCAGCTGATTATAAACCAGTCTGCCAGTACAACGCAGATTGCCCGCCTGACAAACTTTGCGACCGACTGAACAGAATATGCAGAAACCCTTGCTTCGAAGACTCTTGCGGAACCAACGCCATCTGCGTCCCGAAAGACCACGGCATCGAGTGTCAATGCCTCGAGGGCCACTTAGGCAACCCGTACGTCCTCTGTGACATCGTGCACGGTTGCCTAAGCGACGATGAATGCAACAGTAACGAAGCTTGCATCAATGGACAATGTTCCTCTCCTTGTAGATGCGGGCCCAACGCCATCTGCGAGGTTATTTATCACCTACCTAATTGCAAGTGTCCTCTTGGATACTCAGGAAACCCGGCGACAGGCTGTCAAGGTCCTACGAATCCATGTGATCCGAATCCTTGTGGTTCTAATGCTTTTTGCGAACTGGACAACGGACATCCCATTTGCTTCTGCCCTAAAGGTCTCACTGGGAACCCTTTCAAAAATTGCAGTGAGTATTGTAATTTTAATAATTAATTAATAACAAAAATGAGATGTGAACCAAAGACTAACAAAACGGACTATAGCCACTACTACTACAGTTACTTCAGACGGTCTTGTTTTTGCATAAGTCTTTGCAATCATTTTTGTGTGAATTGAGTTAATTCGCAATTATTTTTATTTTTTAGTTCCTGAGGGCAACGAATGCCAACCGAACCCCTGTGGACCGTTCTCAGGCTGCCGACTCGTAGGAGGCAAAGCCATCTGTTTCTGCCTGCCCGAATACGAAGGTACCCCTCCTCAAATTCCCTGCGCTCTCCCACAAAACCCTTGTAACCCCTCCCCTTGTGGACCGAACACCCAATGCGCCATTCTCGAAAATGGTTTTGCCAAATGTACCTGTCTCTCAGGGTACCTGGAAAGTCCCAATACAATTAGAGGGTGTGTTGAGCAACGAAATCCTTGCGAGCCGTATCCTTGCGGACAAGGAGCGCAATGTGATCCTCTTCGGCCTACCGTTTGTTTCTGTCCTCCCGGTACAGTGGGTAATCCGTACAAGATCTGTACTGTTCCTCAGGAGGTAGTTGTCGTTTTGTGCCAGCCCGGTCCTTGCGGGGTCAACGCCGATTGCTACGTGTCCAACAACCAAGAGCAATGTTACTGCAGATCCGGTTTCATCGGAGATCCGTACTCGGGCTGTAGGTTGATTCCTTCCTCCCCTTGCGTTCCAAACCCTTGTGGACCCGGTGCAATTTGCGATGTTTCCCTAAATGGAGAACCTCTTTGTAAATGTCCCCCTGGATTAGCTGGTGACCCAGCTGGCGGCTTAGGCTGTCATGGTTTCGAATGTTTGGTAGATGATGACTGCGCAGAACATCTCTCCTGTATGGGCCACAGGTGTCGCGATCCTTGTCCCGGAGCCTGCGGGGTTCATGCTAATTGTCGCGCTGAAAAGCACCACCCCGTTTGCACCTGCAATCACGGGCTTACTGGTAACCCTCTGGTGCGGTGCTACCCTGTCCCGACGCCCTTACCGCCGAATGACCCCTGCATGCCGAGCCCTTGCGGTGTTAACACCCTCTGCCAGGTCATGAAAGGCCGGCCCGTTTGCTCTTGTTTACCTGACTTCTACGGCGACCCTCAGCTCGGGTGCAAACCCGAATGCATCGTGAACGCTGATTGTTCGGAAGACAAAGCCTGTATCGAGCGACATTGCAAAAATCCCTGTCTCATCGGCGCCCTCTGTGGTGTCAATGCTTTATGTCGAGTGGAACATCACACTGCCACCTGCGTCTGCCCTGAAGGGTTCATGGGGGATGCGTTCTTCCAATGCGTAGAAAGACCCCCCGTAGTCATCGTCCCTCAACCGAATGTCACGCGACCCTGTTCGCCGTCCCCTTGTGGTCCCACTTCTGAATGCGATATTTATGGAGGTCAAGTGGCTATATGCGATCCTTGTTTAGGCCCTAACGCCCTTTATGACCCCCGGTGCAGGCCGGAATGCCTAACCAACTCAGATTGCTCCTTCGACAAAGCTTGTCTCGGTCAAGTCTGCACGGACCCTTGCCCGGGTTCTTGTGGGGTAAGCGCTCTCTGCCACGTCATTAATCACACACCGGTGTGCACCTGCCCGAAAGGCCTCTATGGAAACCCCTTCGACCACTGTTCTCCTCCACAGCACGTGGATACCGTAAAACCGGACACATGCGAAAACATTCGCTGTGGTGTCAACGCTGATTGCCTCCAACATAACAACGCGCTATCCTGCCAATGCAAACCTGGCTTCTTCGGCAACCCTTACATCGGCTGCCATCCCGAATGCGTCATCAACACGGATTGTCCCCTCTCGCAAGCTTGCATCAACAACAAATGCGTTGACCCTTGCCCAGGTGCCTGCGGTGTCGGAGCCGAATGCGAGTGCATCAATCACGTCCCCATTTGTTTCTGTCCACCCGGCCACACCGGCGACGCTTTCGTCTCTTGCTTCCCCTATAGGCCACCATCGATACCGCACGGCACCCCAACGCCAAATCCTTGCGATCCTTCCCCTTGTGGCCCCTTCAGCCGTTGTCTCGTGTCCCCCCAAGGCTACGCCACGTGCTCATGCCTTCCAAGCTACAAAGGCACGCCCCCCATGTGCAAACCCGAATGCATAGTCAGTTCCGAATGCCCCCAGAACAAAGCCTGCACAAACCAAAAGTGCATTGACCCTTGCCCCGGTACCTGCGGTTTTAACGCTCTCTGCACCGTCATTAACCACAACCCAATCTGCAGCTGCCCTCCGAACCAACAAGGCGATCCCTTCGTGAGCTGTTACACCCCGTCAGTTGAGGAAATCCCCAGGATCCCGGAACCCTCCGAAAAACCCAATCCTTGCGTCCCATCACCCTGCGGCCCCAACTCCATCTGCCAAGTCAAACAGAACCGTCCCATTTGCTCCTGCGTCGCCAACTACATCGGCAGCCCACCCTTCTGCAGGCCCGAGTGCGTTACCAATGCAGAATGCCCCCGAAACAAAGCTTGCGTTAAGGAAAAATGCCTAGATCCTTGCACGGGGTCCTGCGGACAAAACGCCAAGTGCGACGTCGTCAACCACGCCTCCTTCTGCAGTTGCCTTCAAGGCTACGAAGGCGACGCCTACATCGGATGCACCAAAATCATCCTGATCCCCATCAACCCGGACCCTTGCAACCCCTCACCCTGTGGAGAAAACGCCCAATGCTCCGTCCATCAAGGAATGACCAGGTGTACCTGCATTCCCCCGTACATCGGAAACCCGTACGCTGGAGGGTGCAGACCAGAATGCATCAGGAACGCTGACTGTCCTAGCACCTTGGCTTGCTTGGCCCAGCACTGTCGCAACCCCTGTCAAGGGATTTGCGGGGTTAACGCAGACTGCAGCGTTGTGAACCACATTCCCGTGTGCACATGCTTACCTGGGTTGGTTGGAGACCCGTTCACTTCTTGCAGGGAAGAAACCAGGAGACCACGTGAGTTTTGCCGCTTTCTATCAGTTTTACTCTTTAGTGAACTTTGAACAAAACAATGTTCCTTAAAATATGTTTTCTTTACATGTAGTATTTAGTTATAAGTGAATTTTCTTTCTATAATCTTGGACACTGTTAATAAATTGGCGTCCAAAATTAAAGGAACACCTACGAGCGAGCAAATACATTGGCCTGCAAAATTAAGGGAACACCTACGAGCGAGCAAAAATTTCGGTCATTTTCAAGACTCTGTAACTCAGAGCTTAATGACCATCCAAAAATGTTATACATATGGTTTTAAAGGAAAAACTTTCCACTTTTTGATGTTTTAAGCAAAAAATTTCAATTTCTTAAGAAACCCCTCCTTTTCCACATGAGAAACAAAAGACTAACATTTTTCCGTAAAATTTTCAAATTTTAAACACGTCCATGGGCCCCAATGATTTTTTCTAATTAGTTTCTCCAATTGCATCTTCTAGTATGAACTTTTCTTTATGTGTTCCACTTTAATTCATTTTTTTGTGACAATTTTAAACTAACCTATTGACAATCAAAGAAAAAATCGCACATTTGTCTTTTGACAGTCGTAACTTCCGGTAGCAAATAGCAATATGCATTTAGTCTACGGCATAAGAAATCTTAGGACATGCATTACAATTTAGTTCATTACAATTTTTAATCGCTTGACTTTTTTATTGGGTTAACTTCGTTCAAAAATGACCTTGTAATTCACCAATACGCAGAGCCGTACAAAAATTGTGGGCACATTGAGGACATGGACGTTAACATTGTAATCTTAAAGTTTTTTATAGGCAAAACCTATAAGTAAAACATGGGTAAAGTTTAAAGACGACCAAAAAATGTTTTCCTTGAGTCGCTGCGTTTTAAAAGGTGAACATCCTTCATGATCGACCTGTGAAGGTGAAAATCTTACAGACAATGAGTGACAGTGTGAGGGTTCGTTTAAAAGGGTTTTTCAAAGCGAGGACAACCTCCCGGTGTCTCAATTTCACTGAAATTTCGACGTCAAACTCCCAATCCAAAATTTGATTTATGTCATATCGTTCGCCCCGATGACACCAGACGTTTAGCCTGTTCGATAGAATGTCCAGCACTGATCTGAGCAACGAATGGCCAATCAAATGTAAATTTCAAAGTGTACCTCAAACTTTATTGGTCGGTTGCTGCTCCGAACAACATCGGGCATTGTATCGAACAGATTCATTTGTTTGGCTATCGCTTGATGTGACGGTAGTTTTTATACGACCCAGCAAATTCGTAAATTTCAGCATTATTTTTGAACAGTATTTGCCTAGTAAAAAAGTAAGTTTATGAAAAAGTAAACTCAATGGCATTATAAATTATTTTATAGGATTTCTTATGCCGTGGACTAAATGCATATTGCCCTTTGCTATCGGAAATTATGACATTTAAAAGTCAAGAGTGCGATTTTTAAAATTATTAATAACTTCGTTAAAAATTGTCGCAGAAAAATGAATTAAAGTGGAACACATAGAGAAATGTTCACACTACAAAATGTATTTGGAGAAATTAATTTAAAAAATTTTTTGAAGTCCGTGGACTTTTAACAAAAATTTTAACAAAAATTTGTTTTTCTCGTTTCTCACATGAAAAATTAGCTTTTCTATTAAAATAGAAACTTTTAACTTACAGAATCATAAAGTAGAGAGTTTTTCCTGGAAAATGATATGCAAAGGATTTTCGTAAGATCATTTTTCGCGGAGTTTCACAGTTTTGAAAATGACCGAAATATTTGCTCGCTCGTAGGTGTTCCTTTAAATTTTGGTCGTCAGTATATTATACAATAATTAAACATAATAATTGCAGCCGAAAATCCGTGTGAGCCTTCACCCTGTGGCCCCAACAGCATCTGCAGGGTTAGCAACGGCCACGCTATCTGCTCCTGCCAAACCGGCTTTGTGGGGACTTCCCCTAACTGCCGCCCTGAGTGCGTGGTCAGCTCTGAGTGTTCTCTTGACAAGGCGTGCATCAACAAGAAGTGCAAAGATCCTTGCCCGGGAACCTGCGGGTACGAGGCAAGGTGCCAAGTGGTCAATCATAATCCTGTCTGCAGTTGTCCACCCCATCTCACTGGCGATCCATTTGTGCAATGTTTCAAGGAAATTCGCCCCATCAAACCGGTCACCAGCCCCTGCGTACCGTCCCCTTGTGGTCCAAATGCTGAATGTAAGGTCATCGATCTAAGACCTGTTTGCTCCTGCCTTTCGGGGATGTTGGGGGCGCCACCTTATTGTCGGCCCGAGTGTGTTATCAACCAGGATTGCCCATTCCATCTGGCTTGCGTGAATCAGAAGTGCAAGGATCCTTGTGTGGGTTCTTGCGGGTTGAACGCTCAATGCAGTACCCACAATCACCAACCTATGTGCAGCTGTCTTCCAGGATTCGAAGGAGATCCGTTTTCGGCGTGCAACTTGGTGCCAGGTAGGATTTTTTTTACTTTTCTCTCTTAAGAATGTTGGATCCGTGCGCGGTAATTAGTTAAAAAGGGATCCATCTTTTTTCACAGGTTTTCTTGTAAATAGCTAACGAATTGTTTATTAAATATTCTAGTCGTAATAGAACCGAATTTACCCCGAAACCCTTGTAACCCTTCACCTTGTGGACCGAACGCTGTTTGTAAAGACTACACCGGTACTTGTACCTGTTTGAAAAACTACCACGGAGACCCTTACGCGGGTTGTAGGCCTGAATGCGTGATGAACGCAGATTGCCCCCACAATAAAGCCTGTCTGGCCAAAAAATGCCAGGACCCTTGCCCAGGTAGTTGCGGGTTAAACGCAGAATGCCGAGTTTTCAACCACAACCCCCAATGCTATTGCCTTCCCGGACACACAGGAAACGCCCTTCAGAACTGCCAGATAATCGTAGAGACCTGTAAGACCCCATCCCCAGCCCCTGTGTATATATATCTCTAATTTTCGTGATTTGCCCCTTTAGCTTTAGTGATCGAGGAACCCAGACGGAATCCCTGCGTGCCCAGCCCTTGTGGCCCTTACAGTATCTGTAGGGTACAGGAGGAACGACCCGTTTGCTCTTGTAGCCCTGGGTACTTTGGAGCCCCCCCAACTTGCCGCCCCGAATGCGCTCTCAACTCTGAGTGTTCCCTCGATAAAGCTTGTCTCAAGCAGAAATGCGTAGACCCTTGCCCTGGGACTTGTGGGTTCAATGCGTTCTGTAAGGTCGTGAGCCACAACCCCATTTGTAGTTGTCCCTCTGGGTTTATAGGGGACCCATTCAGTAGGTGCACTGTGGAGCCAAGTAAGCATGCTTTATCTTTTCTGCTTTATTTTTTCCTTTTTGTGTTTTCTTTATTTATTGGTTCATTTTCTTCTGTGTCTTATTTCTTTCTACCTTTTATCTATTCTTTCCGCCTTTTATTTCTCTATTGCCACGTCGGATGAGATTACCATGAATACAGTTCATTTAATCTAGATATGTATAAGCAACATACGTCAAAAATTCTGGTTTGTACCACTGTTTAACATTTTACCATTGGTAGTAGCTCACCGGGCATATCTAGGTTAATTAGAATTTTGAAAACTTTATTAAGCTCACCCTGCGTGGTTAAAATACTGCGGAACAGCTTTAGCAAAAGTTGCTTTTTTTAGCACCTCCCATAATAGTTCACGAAGATCCCCCCAGAAACCCGTGTGTGCCCTCCCCTTGCGGCCCCAACGCAGATTGCAAAGTCAGGAGCGACAGACCCGTTTGCTCTTGCCTACCCAACTATTTCGGTCAACCCCCTAATTGTAGGCCTCAATGTGTGGTGAACTCAGAGTGCCCCTTAGAGAAAGCTTGCGTTAACCAGAGATGCGTTGACCCTTGCCCGGGGTCCTGCGGACAGAATGCCCAATGCAAGGTGATCAATCACGCCCCCAACTGTTTCTGTTTGCAAGGATTCACCGGAGACCCATTTGCGGGCTGTCACCAAGAACGTAAGAAATCTCCCTTAAGTTCAAACTGTCGCCTCCTTGAAATAAGATTACATACAGGTTGTTATGAAATTCCACGTGATCTATTAAACTTGGTATAAGTTGAGGAAAGTCCTTAATCAAAGTGCCTTTTTAGCTTATTTTGTCGAGAACTATATGTGGTTTAAAAGATCACGCGGAATTGCACAATACCTGTACAACTATGCGCTTTCTTAACACAATTTGGTACACATTAATAAACATTAAATTTACGTTTAAGATCAACTGGTTAAGTATACACTAAGAGTAACCCCTTACTAAAACCTAACCGAATAATGCAAGGAATTAAATGGTTTTAAGGTGTGATTAAATTGTTATTCCAGTCGTAGTCGAAGAGCCAAGGCACCCCTGCAACCCCTCACCTTGCGGGGCTAACGCCATTTGTAAAGAACGGAATGGCGCAGGGTCTTGCACTTGCTCTCCAGAATACTTTGGGGACCCTTACGCCGGATGCCGCCCTGAGTGTGTCATGAATTCTGATTGTCCTAGAGACAAAGCCTGCGTCAATAACAAATGCAGGGACCCTTGCCCTGGAACTTGCGGTCTAAATTCAGAATGTCGTGTCAACAACCACGTGCCCTCTTGCTATTGCTTCCCAGGATATACAGGAGACCCCTTGCGCTCTTGCCACCTCATACAACCTAGTAAGACTTCTTCTCTTTACTTTACTTTACTTACTCCCTTCGTCCTGGAATAAGTGTCACTTATTTTGTAACGGGGGGAGTATCTATTCTTTACTGTGTTATTTATTATATTATCTTGCTCCTCACGCTTTGTGCATTGTTTCTCTATGTATCTATGTTCTATGTATCTATGTTCTGTACAAACCTGTATCTTTTCTGTACCTTTTCTTCACTTTTGCAACAGTTGAGCAAGAGATACCTAAGCGACCAGAAGATCCCTGCCTGCCTTCACCTTGCGGCCCTTACAGCGAATGCCGTGTGGTAAATGGGCATGCTGTTTGTTCCTGCCAGAGGAACTACATAGGAGCGCCCCCTGCATGTCGGCCTGAATGCATGATCAGTGCTGAATGTCCCCAGGATAAAGCTTGTATCAACAACAAATGCCAGGACCCTTGTCCCGGAACTTGTGGCCTGTACGCTCGGTGTCAGGTCATAAACCATAATCCTATTTGTAGTTGTCCCGCTGGGTTTACCGGGGACGCCTTCGTGAGGTGCACTGAAGACATAAGTAAGCTTTACACACTGGTTGCTGTTCTTAGATTTATTTGTACGCGTGGGCTGCTAAAGAAGAATCTAGGGTCGTGAAAACTTTAACGTAGAATATGATCACAAATCAGTGATATTGCCAATATTTTTCCCCTTCATTCATTTAGTGACCTATGTCGTACATTTTCTCTTTGTAGAAACATTTTCTGTACATAGAAACATTTCTTCTAAGATTCGTTCTACAGGGTCGGCCATCTAAGACGTTTCTCTTGTATAACTTTGCTATTAACAATGCGCAAAATCCTCTATCATTGTTAATAACAAAGTTATTCAAGGTGAATGTCTTAGGTGACCCACTCTGTATACAATATGTTTCAAAATTACACCTCTTTCTTAACACCAAATGTAGTATTCACTAAAACAAGCAAAAAAATTCCTATGGACCCAAGTCTGATCTTTAAGCAAGTAGTTCCTTGGGGTGAATATTTTTGTCGAACGTGCAAAACAAGTGATCAGATTTAATATGTAGGAGAGTTCAATTATGAAACATCTCCAAAGTATTACATTTAGGAACAGTGCCGTTCGGGGATGGCTTTTAAGAATGTCAACTTTTGGTGGTTACGCAAGATTACGTGTATTGTTTTGCCAGTGTGTGGCACATACTAGAAGACGGGTGATCGCTCTGGCGACCCTGAGAATTGTATCTCTACCCACTGACAACTCGTTTCTATGTAGAATTAACTTCTCTCTGTACTTTAATATTTCATCTTCTGCTCCAGCTGTTATTTCAACTCTTTCCTTTCTAGAACCACCGATAAACATCCCCAGCGAGAACCCTTGCGTACCGTCCCCTTGCGGACCGAACTCTCAATGTAGGGTTGTGGGCAATCAAGGGGCTTGCTCTTGCCTCCCAAATTACGTGGGTCGGTCCCCGAATTGTCGACCCGAGTGTACAATAAACGCGGAATGTCCCGGGAACTTGGCTTGCATCAACGAAAAGTGTAAAGACCCTTGTCCCGGGTCCTGTGGGGTCCACACGACCTGCGCTGTCATCAAGCATTCCCCAATTTGCCAATGCGAGCTCGGTTATACCGGGGATCCTTTCGTCGGCTGCTCCTTAATCCAAATCCAAGAAGTACCCACTGAAGAACCACATCCTTGTAACCCGTCACCATGTGGGGCTAATGCCATCTGCAAGGAGCGAAATGGCGCAGGATCATGTATTTGTCTGCCTGAATATTTTGGCGATCCTTATACCGGATGCAGACCTGAATGCGTATTGAACACTGATTGCCCGAAGGACAAAGCTTGTGTCAATCAAAAGTGCAAGGACCCCTGTCCTGGCACCTGCGGGATCAACGCGGAATGCCGAGTTGCCAACCATGCCCCTTCCTGTTTTTGTTTCGAAGGATACATAGGGAACCCTACGGTTTCTTGCCATTTACCACTACCACCAGTAGACCTACCTAAGCAAGATCCTTGTGTACCATCACCTTGTGGGCCTTACTCTCACTGTAGGGTCATTAACGGTCATGCCGTTTGTTCTTGCCAAGTAAATTACATAGGGACCCCTCCTTCATGTCGGCCCGAATGCATGATCAGCGCTGAGTGTCCCTTAGATAAAGCTTGTATCAACCAGAAGTGTCAGGATCCTTGCCCCGGGACATGCGGCTTTAACGCTCGTTGCAACGTTGTCAACCATAATCCGATTTGCACTTGCAGCCCTGGATTCACTGGGGATCCTTTCATTAGGTGTATTCAGGAAGAAAGTAAGAATTGCGGAACTGTTAGCTAGGGGTGACTTGCATGATAAGGTGTTTTATTCTAAGGTATCTTATGCTGAGGTATCTTATGGTGAAGTATCTTATGCTGAGGTATCTTATGCTGAGGTACCTTATGGTGAGGTATATTACGCTGAGGTATCTTATGGTGAGGTATCTTATGGTGAGGTATCTTATGCCTGGGTATGTAATGGTGAGGTATCTTATGCTGATGTACCTTATGCTGAGGTATTTTGTGCTGAGGTATCTTATGCTAAACTATCGTATACCAAGTTATCCTGTGATAAGATACCTCGTGCTAAGACACCCCATGCTACAGGTTCGTCTTTGTAAATTTACGTCTAACCTTCTGTACCTCAGGGTAAAGAACAATTAAATTAATTTAAAAAAAACATTGTAGAACGACCAGTCGAAGTACCAAGCTCAAACCCTTGTGCGCCTTCCCCCTGCGGCCCTAACTCCCAATGCCGCGTAGTGGGCAACACCCCAGCTTGTTCGTGTCGCCCTAATTACGTAGGAAGGCCCCCCAATTGCCGCCCTGAATGTACAATCAGCGCCGAATGTCCGGGCAATCTTGCCTGTCAAAACGAAAGATGCGTGGACCCTTGCCCTGGGTCTTGTGGGGCCAACGCTGATTGCATAGTCAGCAACCACAAGCCCGTATGTACCTGCAGGATAGGGTTCAGTGGCGATCCGTTCGCTGGATGTGTCATCATCCAAATAAGTAAGAAACTCGTCGAATTATACGATTTATTTATACGATTCAGTTAAAAAAGAATAGGGTACTTTCTTGACATAAAGTTTATTGGTTCAGTAATCAGAAGATACAGTTATTTTGGTTGTTTGAAATATAACTTTGGTGTTGCAGTAACGATTAGTATGGTTACAACTCTATGCAATTTTTGAATCTAAACAATTTAACACATCGGTGACTTATAACCCCTGGTCACTGATTTCTGAAACCATCTTTAATGCAAAATTTATACAAGAAAACTACAATGAACGTAGCGATTTTTAAAAAGAGAAGGATTGATGCAACTTTTTTATCCATTGAATATACCTTTTCCTTGCATCTTGTATATGCTTGATGTTATATGATTGACGAAACTGGTGATCTACTGAACCAATCAATTTAATGTTAAGAAAGTTTATTGTAATTAGGGGTACATTGTAGGGTGCACCCATTGTAGTTATCTAAAATCAAAAATGAGGAACTAAGACCAACATTGTTTTGTAGTCGAACCCGTGGAAACACCCCGCAATCCTTGCAACCCTTCTCCCTGTGGAGCTAACGCCATCTGCAAAGAACGAAACGGTGCAGGGTCTTGTACTTGTCTGCCTGAATACTTCGGAGACCCGTACACAAGTTGCAGACCTGAATGCGTTACTAATTCCGATTGCCCTAGGGATAAAGCTTGCACGAACAACAAGTGCCGAGACCCTTGTCCTGGCGTTTGCGGGATAAACGCAGAATGCAGGGTTGCCAACCATGCCCCTACTTGTTCTTGCTTGCCAGGATACACCGGAAACGCTCTCAACGCATGCCACCTTATACCTGCTCGTAAGACTTCTTTACTTTCTTACTTTCGTACTTTAGTTTTTACCTGAGAACTTTAGTTTTTACCTGAGTACTTTAGTTCTTACCTGAGTACTTTAGTTCTTACCTGAGTACTTTAGTACCTACCTTAATACTTGAGTACCTACCTTAGTACTTTAGTACCTACCTTAGTACTTTAGTACCTACCTTAGAACTTTAGCACTTCAGTTAGTACTTGAGTGCGGTCTTTACCTTATTTGTGTACATACAAACTTTACTGTACTTACTTCACCTTTTTTGTTTCTCTTCCCTCATTCTTTAGCGACACCAGAAGAACCTAAGAGAGAACCCTGCGTGCCGTCCCCTTGTGGACCTTACAGCCAATGTCGCGTGGTCAATGGCCATGCGGTTTGTTCTTGTCAAAAGAACTATATTGGCACGCCTCCTGCATGTCGCCCTGAATGCATGGTCAGCGCTGAGTGTCCCCAGGATAAATCGTGTATTAACCAAAAATGCCAGGACCCTTGCCCTGGAACCTGCGGGTTAAACGCTAGGTGCCAAGTCGTGAACCACAACCCCATTTGCAGTTGCCCTAGTGGATACGTAGGAGATCCTTTCGCTAGATGCATTGTCGAAGAAAGTAAGGAGTGGCCTAACTGGGGGTTTAACATTTTATTCTTACTTCACTTTTGAACTTACATCTATTTTGACTTTAATTTTAGTCTACTTTAATTTTAGTCTACTTTATACTTAGTGTTCTTTACTCTTAGTGTTCTTTACACTTAGTGTTCTTTACACTTAGTGTTCTTTACACTTAGTGTTCTTTACACTTAGCCTCACTTCAATTTTCTTACTCCACTTTATTTCAGAGCGTCCTGTAGAGATTCCTAGTGGCAACCCTTGCGTGCCATCCCCCTGTGGGCCTAATTCGCAATGTAGGGTGGTCGGTACCCAGCCGGCTTGCTCTTGTTCGCCAAATTTCATAGGAAGACCCCCGAATTGCAGGCCTGAATGCACAATAAACGCCGATTGCCCTTCAAACTTAGCGTGCCAAAATGAGCGGTGCAAGGACCCTTGTCCTGGATCCTGTGGCTCTTCAACTACCTGCACTGTCATAAAGCATGCACCTATCTGTCAATGTTTGGTCGGATTTACTGGCGATCCTTTCTCTGGATGTACTCTCATACCTCCCAGTAAGAATTTCTTTTTCAAATATCCTGCAGTGGAATCGATCAGGATGATATTTCATTCTTAATCGATTCCAAGGCAGGTCTGCATTGGTCTACATCTTTTAGTCAATTAATTGATCATAAGTGTAATAAGTTGTAATAATAGTGTAGATCAGTGTTGTTCTTCTTCGAATATCTATGGTGAAATTGTTTGCCTCACACTATAGTTGATATTTTGTATATTTTATTTTCTATATTTTATTTTTTTTATTTTCTATATTTTATTTTCTATATCTTATTTTACATATCTTAATTTTTATATCTTATTTTCTACATTCTTACTTCTTCTATTTTAGCACCCTTACCCACAGAAGGTCCTCGCAATCCCTGCAATCCTTCGCCTTGCGGCGCAAACGCCATATGCAAGAAACGAAACGGCGCAGGGTCTTGTTCTTGTTTGCCCGAATACTTCGGAGACCCTTATACAGGGTGTCGGCCCGAATGCGTCACAAATTCTGATTGCGAAAGAACCAAAGCCTGCGTGAACAACAAATGTACAGATCCTTGCCCAGGGACGTGCGGCATAAACGCAGAATGCCTTGTGTTCAACCACGCGCCCTCTTGCTCTTGCATACCAGGATACACAGGAGACCCCACCAGAGCATGTCAACTCATAGTAGCTAGTAAGAACCTCTTTTCTTTACTCAACTCTTGTTCTGTTATTTTATTTATTGTACAGTTACTTGACCTATTGTACATTTACATGACCTATTGTACATTTACTTGACCTATTGTACATTTACTTGATCTATTGTACATTTACTTGATCTATTGTACATTTACTTGATCTATTGTACATTTACTTAACTTATTGTACATTTACTTGACCTATTGTACATATTTAATTACTTTTATTTCTATTGCACGACTTTTTTCTATTCTTTCTTTAGTCGAAGAAGAGCCTCCTAAGAACCCATGCCAACCGTCGCCCTGCGGCCCGTACAGCCAATGCCGCGAGGTAAATGGCCACGCAGTTTGCACTTGCAACGCAGGCTATATAGGAACGCCCCCTATGTGCAAACCAGAGTGCATTGTAAGCTCAGAATGTCCCCAGAACAGAGCCTGCATTTCCCAAAAGTGCGGTGACCCTTGTCCTGGCACTTGCGGGCTCAACGCCAAGTGCCAGGTCGTCAACCACAACCCCATTTGCACCTGTTCTGTGGGGTACACAGGGGACCCATTCGTCAGGTGCTCTCTTATCGAAAGTATGTACATACTTTTTTCTTTTAACAGCAGGAATAGTAGACGTAGTTGTTTCCTCTTTCTGAACTGTCTCTGTACCATCTTCTTCTTCTTCTCATTTCAGCTACACCTCCACCGAAAGCGGGCAATCCTTGCGTTCCCTCGCCTTGTGGGCCTAACTCCCAATGCAAGGCGGTGGGTGACCAGCCAGCCTGCTCTTGCTTACCTAACTATATTGGACGAGCCCCTAATTGTAGGCCTGAATGTACCACTGACTCAGAATGCCCGAATAATCTGGCGTGCCAAAACGAAAAGTGCAAAAACCCTTGCCCCGGGTCTTGCGGACAGAACGCTCTTTGCACAGTTGTTAACCACAACCCTATCTGCTCTTGCCTGCCTGGGTACATTGGAGACGCTCTTGTGTCTTGTCACTTAGTTCCTCCTCCGGGTAAGATATTATGTAATACTAGCTTAATCCGTTGCGAATGCATTCACAACAATAAATACTTGGAAGATCTTCTCGAAACATGAAACAAATGGGATTGCTGATGGAACCCTATTCAGGGTTGACCACCTGAGACGCTCGCCTTGTATAACTTTGTTATGAATAAAGTTAGGCCAATAAACATTCCAAGGATTTACTCAGGGCATAAAATTTTTAAAAATTTATATTTTACATGGGATTTTTAATAGATATTCTGATCCCTACGGTGATTCCGCGTACAACGATACTAATATTGCGAGAAAATTATCTAATTCCTGGTGTTAATCCAGCATAATACTTGGGGCATATCGGCAGTTTCCGAAAGTGCAATAAATCACTTGCTTAGTGTGGTCAGTCTTTTAGTACCTAACTACTGTCTAATTGCCTAATAATTAGCTACACGCTAAAATGCGATGCAAGTTTGTTTTACCCAAATGAGTGCGCCTTGCAGGCAGAGGGCTACATAGCCTTTTATATTCACACAAACGAGTCGTCATATTAATTCAGAGGCATACATTTTTTATGCCATTATGGTTTTTACAAATTAATATGCGCATGCGAGAATGGTAGAAAAGTTACACTAAAATTTCAGAAGCTATTTACTGGAACGGCAGTCGTTCAGATCATTTGCGTCTGTTGACTGTCTAAAAAAAAAAGAATATTATCACCGTATACTAATAATTTAATTTATTTTTTTGTAGCTACCGAACGTGCCCCACCAACATCACCTTGTATACCTAACCCTTGCGGACCCAACACCGACTGTCGGGAACAAAACGGCGCCGGAGCTTGCATATGCAAGCCAGGTTTCGAAGGAGACCCTTATGACAAACGAGGCTGCCGACGAGAATGTGAGGTCAACACAGATTGCAACCCTCGACTAGCCTGCGTCGCTAATAAATGCGTGAACCCTTGCCCTGGAACCTGCGGAACCTTCGCGGAATGCCGAGTTGAAAATCATATCCCCACTTGCTATTGCATCCCTGGGTACACTGGGGATCCATTCTTCCAGTGCAGGGAGATTCCGGTGTCTCCACGGCCACCAGAAATTCCCTGTCAACCATCCCCTTGTGGTCCCAACAGCCAGTGCAGAGATGTTAACGGACAAGCGGTTTGTTCCTGCTTGCCTGAGTACATTGGAAGTCCTCCGAGTTGCCGCCCTGAATGCGTGGTCAGCTCTGAATGTCCTTTGGACAAAGCTTGCATTAACCAGAAGTGTGCAGACCCTTGCCCTAACACCTGCGGGCTTGGAGCTCAATGCTACGCTAAGAATCACAATCCTATCTGCGCTTGTCCACCAGGATATACTGGAGACCCATTCGCGAGGTGTTCGCCACAACGTAAGTACATTTATTTTTTAATTCTATGTAAGTGCGTATTGTTTATACAGCCGAGTATTTAGGATTGGTGGGTAGAAATAAAAAACCTTGTTTACTCCAGTGCCTACATTTCGGAAGCGTCTATTGCTCCTTATTCATGGCTACAAAATCAGAAATTAATCAGTGAGCCACACAAAGGAAGTCGAGGGCAAACGTAAAAGGGCAAGAAGAAGTTCCAAAAATTTTGAAAATATAAGGATGAGACATAGCTAGAAGTGACAGACTCCCACAAATGAAAGGACCCTCATCCGACAGGAACGATTATGCAGCAATGGGACAATTCCTAAAAAGTTACATGCTAGAAATTACTAGATAACTAGATAAGGTATTAACAATACTACTATACTTACGTTAAAGTAATCTGTATAACAAAAGACGATTCAATATAATATCACGGTCGAAGGGCAAATTGCCCGTATTATTATATTGCATCTTCTATTGTTATACGGATTAGTTTAATGTAAGTATAGTAGTATTGTTAATACAGGGTGGACTAAATTTATCTGAAAATTTTGGCCGAGCGGTTAAGCTATAATCGCTTGCAAAACAAGTTCTCCGTTCAAAACAAAATGTGCGGTTCCTCCTTTGTTGTCAAAACAACCATAAATAACAAATCTGTTAGGGAAGGGCGTTTGTGACGGCTTTAGCCACAGGCAAAGATGTTGTAAAAAATTCCGACAATTTGTTTTTTATAATGCACGTAGTACGAAACGGCGCTAAATAAGCATGTACTACATTCGAGATCTTAGGACCAAA
>JAWQRP010001064.1:0-21458 GCA_033557875.1 Quadriops clusia | reverse complement strand
GTTTTCATACGCAAATTGCACGATGCGTTTGTCAAATGTGACAATTGTTCCAAGAACTAGGTTATGTTGCGTTTTAAATGGCCGATATCTTAGCTACTGCCCTTTATCATTGAGGTTAATATTACTTAACTAACGGCGTTGGACCATAGATCGCAACAGGTGAAAAACTCCATTAATCTGGGACATAATTTAATATAGGGAGTGGCCTTCTTTATATACTCTATATTCAATGGTATCGGTATAGTTACGCAAGCGCTAGTGGAACATGAATGAGCGCATGCTGTAAATTTTACGATAAGCCACTTTTTCATGCAAATGATTGTTTGCAGTAAAAACTATAAACCATATCGCCAATTCATCAATATCAATTTGTAAGAAAAACATTACGCTAAGAATAGAGTTGAATTATTGCCTAGTGAACATATCAGTAAAAGATCTATGGATAAAAAATGAAATTTGTCGTAAATTTTACGACAGCACGCCCGCTCGAAGGTTAAGTATAACACATTTAAGTTGTAATTAAATAAATAAATTTAAAACCTAATTGTTTTAAAGAATGTGGAGTTGAAAATAAAATTTCTTGTACTTTCTTGACTGATTTAATAATTCGTAAGGCTACGAATTATTAAGTCAGTCAAGAAAGTACAAGAAATTTTATTTTCAACTCCACATTCATTATATATCATCTTGACCTGGGGAATTACACATTTCATCTAATTGTTTTAATTTAAACGGTTAATATTGTTTCATTTGAAATAAAATGAAAGTAATTTATTGTTTATACATACCGCCAGGTGCTTGATAACCTCCGTACGGCTGTTGGTAAGCAGCTGGATTAGGCGCAGTTGGATTTCCCGGCATAGCCGTTTGTCCTGGGTTGCCTCCTGGATTGACGCCACCTTGCTACATAGCCAAACAAAAACATAAGGAAAATTACTGGATTAGTGGAATATAATTTACCTTCACTTTCATTTGAGCTTCGATGGCCTCTGCTTCCTTAATTTTACCTAAACTACGATAATACTCTGCCCATTGAGCACTATAATCAGGCTGTTGTTGGGCCCCGTTTGCTGCAGCTTGTGTCGTAGCTGCGGCAGCAGGTTGAGTTCCTGGAGGAGCTTGTTGGGGACCGGATGGGGTGGCACCACCAGCTACTCCTTTATTTTTTGCCTGTGCGATTAATCAACAGTTAACATTTTGCTTTGCAACAAAATCGCATCAACTAAAAATTTAAATCTTTGGCAGGAATTTTGTTCTCGCAAAATTTAACAGGATCATCGATTTTGACCCCAATTCCACAATCAAATTAAAATATTACAGTAGAACAACATTTATCCTGATTCGGATAATAAGAAATTCAGATAAACGGGTGATAAGTTCATATGTGCTAAATGATGAATGGAACACCATTAAACATATATTATATTTATTGTTACAATACTTTAAAAATGAGGTAATGAATGTATTTATAAGAAGTTGTGCAGAAGACATAATGTAGATACATTATACAATATACACATTTATTTCTTTGCTTGAAAAACTAATTAAATGTGTCCGGGTATTGATTAGGATAATCCTATGACTGGAGGTTAGTTAAATGGAGTTCTACTGTATTCCGTATTTGTCGCACCCTATAGAAAACATATGAAAATTTTCTCACTACATATTTAAACTATTTCAATTCAGTATCCATCCATTACAGAGTAAAGCAAGTTTTTTCTTCAATGTCGAGTTGCATTGACACACATTCATTAAACTATCTCGGCGATTATAAAGAAGTTTATCATAAAGCAAGGTATACTTTATATAAATATTTAATTTACTTTAATGAAATAATGATATGAATAATAGTATAATACAAAACTAATTTTCAAAGTTCAGAAAACCTTACTAACACCTCAGAGTGTTAATAAACAACAAGCTATCAATGGAATCATTCATGAAGGAATGGAGGAAATGTCATCAACAGGAAACTCTTCCTGCCAACTCAACCACAAAATTTTAAAAATAGAGCACACATGATTAGAATTGTTTGAAAATATTAATTTAAGAGCACATTAAATGTAGAAGACCACCAAGTGATTGTCATATGCTCATGTTAAAAATAAATGAGCGACAATATTGCAGATACATAAAAACAATTATACATAAAAGGAGATTACTCTCCATAGATTAATAAAATTGTAAAATGGGTATAGTTACAAAACTTAGACCTACAGTAAATTAAGCAATTTTTAAAATGAGCATATTGCTGCAAAAACATAATACGTAGATCATTTGATAAGTAAGGTAGATTTCCATGAGTTGGCGCTGCTATAAACTGGCCAAGGAGTATAATTCTTCAAACTGCTTCATATTAAATTCGACACTTAGTTTGCCTGTGAAAGATGTTAGAAATAAACAGTAGTTTTAAAAATTTGTATTCCAGGAAGTATATAGTCGCTGTGGAGTTAACATGTTAAATCTTGCTCTTCAGTAAGATTAATATATGATATTAGTAACCCTTAAATGAAATTGTCTTCAAGTTACATAAATGTGCTCTAAATTACTCCAGACTTGCTCGGATTCAGCATACCAGAGAAAACATAAAGTGTACAATTACGTCAAAATCGACATTAATATTGTATAATTACAAGAAATTATTCACACTTCCTCTAATGTAGTTAAGAATATACAATTACAATAGAAGTGGAATTACAAATAAAAATTTTCAAAATATAACAATTAGTACTCTCTCTGGACAGTCGTAATAGAAGCTTAGGCATTTTTTTTATAATTCGAAAGTGAAAGGTAGTTTTTTATGATCAACCTTTGGCCATGAATCACATTTGAAATAGAAAGAGAATATAAAGAAAGGTACCTGGCTCTCTATAAGTTCTGCTTCTCTGTGCATTCCTAAAGAACGGTAGTACTCTGCCCATTGCAGGGAATAATCGGGTTGCCCTGTAGATGGATTTACTTGGACGGGGGCTTGTTGAGGTTGAGCAGAAGCTTCATTGGCTTGAGCGGGAGCACCCCATTGCTGCTGATACTGAGGCATACCCCAACCTTGAGGGTTATAGTTCTGTGGAGCCATTCCTGGGTAAGCCTATGAAGGAAAACAATTTTATGTCCAGGTGAATAATAATAAACTCATAAATTTTCAAAATTTTAATTTCTTTTCCTCAATTTATTTACGAAAATTTCTTCTGGGCATATGAGTCTAGTTTATAAATAAAATTAGTATAATTTTCCCAACATTTTGTTTAATATTTTAAACTTTTTGATGGGTATATTTTACATGAAATGAAAAGTTAGATATTTCCTATTGTTTTGTTTAATTGATAATGATGTCAAAAGTTCGTCAGGAGTCATGTTAATAAAATTCTTTATTTTGAACATCTCAATAATCCATTATTTCTTCATTTTCTGAGTTGCAGGTTTTACTTGGAAATACTAATATTGACATTTGAAGGTTCTTTCCAACAACAACAATATATATATACAGGGTGTCCCAACCTCGGCGAATCGGTGGATTGTGGCTTTATTACTGAAGATAGACCAAATGTGTATATACAAAAGTTATATTGCATTAAAAAAGATACCTTCTTACAATATTTTTGATCTCCTAATATATTAAAGGGGCGCGCAGTGGACATCAAGTCCATTTTGTTAAATGGCACGCCACCATTTTAAATGTTTTTCTTAAATCTACTTATACCTTTCCAACGGTACCAGGTTTGTAATGTCTAAAATCAATATTTTTCGAAATATTAATTTTTTTAGATAATTTTTGGCCTACTTAAAATCAATTCTCAGAGAATCGGTTAAAGGTGGTTGTTTTAAAGTGATCAGTGCTTCAAGGGGAAGCTTGCCCGATGCGAATCCAGTCTGTTTCACTTTTATGTTACTAAATGGTAGCTAAAAAATATGGATTAAAAACGCTAAAATTGAAATAGCACTAACTCATTTTTTTCAAATGGAATGATATGATTTTCTTTTCATATTATAACAAAATTTAACTTTTGTATATACACTTTTGGTCTATCTTCAGTAATAAAGCCACAATCCACCGATCCGCCGAGGTTGGGACACCCTGTATAAATACTGGTTAAGAACACTATAAACAATTTTAAAACTAAAACTTACCGTCTGCAAGCTATTATTGCCCATATTTCCCTGTCCACCTTGAGGTCCAGAAGGAATAAAATTAATTGGAATTTGTACTTTGTCACTAATAATTCGTTTCGCAGTCTCTATCTGCTCTGGGTCACCTCGGATGATAAAAGTCTTCTCCGAACTATTATTCTGGTTGTTCTGATTTCTTCTGTCCAGTTCACAGTGAGCCCCAGATTGTTGATTTATCTGTTTTATAGTCTCTCCACCTCGCCCAATAATCACCCCGCATTTATTGCTGGGAACTGTAAAAGAGACCTCTTGAGGTGGCTGTTGTGATCTCCTGTCATCCCAACCCCCGTAATCTTGATTTCCTCCTGGACCTCCGTTGCGATTTCCATCATAATCTCCACCACCGCCACGGCCGCCACCTCGGCCCCCTCGACCTCCGCCACGGCCGCCCCCTCGATTACCACCTGGACCCCCTGGACCCCCTCCATTACCATCACCACCACCATCTCGTCTGTGCACACTGTCAATTAACTCTTCAATTCGTTGCCTTGCCTAATCAATAAATAACATGTTTAGCAATAGTACAAGGGAATACACAAAAATCTATATTTCATGTGGTTTAATTAAAAAATAAATGCATACCTGTTCAACATGTATAGGTTTCCCAGAAAGATAGCATCGCCTATCACCAGGTCCTTCATCTCTTGCTTGTTGGAACTGTACTCTTGCTCCTGTATCAGCTTGAATTTTCTTTATCATATCACCTCCTTTACCTATGACTACTCCTACTGCTGCACGTGGTACTAAAACCTGAAAAATCCAATAAATCATATAAACATCATATACGTTTGTAATGTCGTCTTTGCTGAATTACACTTTAAATCAACACGTTTTTTTTACTTTTAATTACATTGCATTACAGAAAACCCAGATTACTCATTCTGAACTACTACCTACCGGTTGCCTATACAAACGGTGCATAGATTTATTTTACTGAGTTTGGGCATTAGCTCATTAGATGGCGTAATTATTGCAGCAGATATGTAGGCGGGAATAACTATGAAAGCAAATATACATACATATTTGGGAGTACTCGTAACACGTTGAAATGTAACACAATAATTTAGATATATGTATTAACCCTTAAGATAAGGTGTCTCCCGAATCAGGATTTTCAATATAGTATGGTATTAAGAAATGCACATTTCCTGATAAATTTTTATTTGGTCTGTAGGCTACCGGTTTGAACAGCACAAAATACACATTAAAATTGCTCAAAAATTGTGACATACTAAATTAAAACATTAAGAAAATGAGAATACTAAAATACTCAGTATAAACCTAGACCGTCGCGAGGTGGAGGGCTCCTCTGACCTCTAACACTCTTTTATAATTAGTCAAAGATATGTAGCTGCCCGGTTTAAATATAGTTTTTAGGAAATGACTAGATGCGCCTGAGGATGGCCTGTTGGCGGGCCGAAACCGGTAGCAGAATAAAATAAAAATTAGCAAAGTAAAGCCTTTTATTTGAACCGAAAAATAAAGGTTATGTTTACACTTTGATAAAATAGAATTCTATTTCCTTTCATCAAAATGTAAACATAACCTTTATTTATTAAAAATTTTAATCCGTTGTAATCTCATTATAAAAATCAATTTTCATGTGTTCAATTTCAAATATTTTAGTATTCTCATTTTCTTAACCCTTCAGCACACGCCAATTGGTGGAAAAGACCGCACTTTTTTATTTTCACTTTCAACACGTTTATTACTCTTTTAAATGCCTTTAGCTCCCAGATATGCCTTGGGAAACTATAAATTTACACCGATTTTGTAGTACTTTGTGTACCTGGCAGGTGCTCTAGTCTAGTGCGGTCGATTCCACCATATAGCGTGTGTGCTCGCGTAACATTTCGGAGCGTGTGTACCGAAGGTTTAATGTTTTAATTTAGTATGCCACAATTTTTGAGCGATTTTAATGTGTATTTTGTGCTGTTCAAACCTCTGACCACATAGGCCTGATGAAGTCTTTTTGACGAAACCGGTAGCCTACAGACCAATTAAAAATTTATCAGGAAATGTGCATTTCTTAATACCATTCTGTATTATCCCTTATCGCTCGAAAGGTTCCGCTTCGGGGACGTAGATACGACTTTAAGGTAATCCTAGCAAAACATCGAAGTTCCTTAGGTACGGGAATAAAGCGGGAATTTTTAATCTCTCACTGTGATTGGTCAGATACACTCAATGCTGTAAGTTATACAAACGATACAAGGGTAGAGAAAATCCAGGAGACGAACATTTGGCTAGTGAACGCTTCAGACAATAGAAAATAACTGTCACTGCATGTCAGTGTCACGTCTGTCTAAGAGTTTAACAGATTTGTAGGGGTTTACCCAATATACTTCAATAATTTTTACTGGAAATTAATCCGCAAACATTCACGAATGAACAGATCGTTTTATATTTTTATTAGAATTGTCTGCTGTAGTGTTCATTTGATGTTGCTTTAATACTCGTCAACTCTGACCCATTATTGTACACTGCCCCAAGTTTGGTTGCATATCGGGATGATAACTTCGGCCTCAGACTGACATGCAGGCTTGGCCTAACCTTGATTTGACAATACTGGCCCAAGCTTGACCGAATATTGGCTAGCCAGAGTTAGTCAAACCTCGGTTGCCCAATACTGAACCAAGCTTGGCTCAACATTGGACAACTGAGCCACGATTCGCCAATGTTGGACCAGACTTCGGTCATCAACATACTGATCAACCATCAACCTTCATGTATTTGCACGTGTGAATCTACAGCACACTTCGCAAGTGCATGCTGGTCGACTTTGATGCGAAAGGATAAAACGTCCTCGAAGCCATCTCGGCCATCATTCAACCCTGATGGGGATGGTTTTTGAAAGTCCGCAGTGGGCCATTGTGTATAGAGAAGCCGTTAATGCAAGACCTATCAATCGCGTGATTGCAACGGTAAAACGCCGTCCCAACAGTGACAGTGACTTTATTTTGTCCGAATTGGTAACTAGCCAAATGATCGCGCTATCTCCTTCTGTTTGTTCTATTTGCTCGCATCATTTGTACAACTGGTAGTATTGAATGTATCTGACCAATCAGTGAGAGATTTAAAATCCTCACTTTTTTTCCGTATCTAAGGAATTTTGATGTTTCGCTAGGTAACATGTATAGTTATGGTGATACGGTAACCCGTATCGCCATAACCATACATGTTCCCGCAGCGGAGTCTTCCGAGCGATAAGGGTTAACCCTTTCCCTGCACAACACGTTTTGAAATTTTGCGATCGCTGTGCGCAAATATTTCAGTGGCTTCGAGTTTCGACAACTTTTCACAGGGTCCTACCAGGAACTGAGTACACGTGCATGATTAAGCCGCTGATTTAGCGAAATATAAAAAATGCAGGATTGAACACGCTCGTACGCTTCCTTACGTACGCAATATATAGAAAATATAGTCGTGTTGAGCAGGAGACTATTTTAAAACAAGATGCGAAAATACTCGCTCGGAGCGTATGAGGCACATATTTTTTTTATGAATATATACGTGTAGAGCAGCGAAAGGGTTAATACGGTGCTAGGATTGCTGACTAATCGGTAAGTTATGGCAATAATTGAATTTTTATGTGTCTAAATTTAAAAGGCATTTTTCTTAAAATTATATTTTTCAAATCGGCGTGACGGATAACTCAAAAAGTTTTTTGTCAAAAGTGCTGAAATTTTGTACATATCTTTCCAATGATATTACTTTCTATATGAACTTATTTGTTTTGAAAACTTAGAAGAAAAAATTATTTTTTCGAAACAAAAAAAAAAACTTTGGTTAAAAATTAAAGTGTTTTTTTAAATACCAGTGATTTTTAAAAAAAATTTTTTTAGGTTCCTCTACAAAATATACCATTAATAACCTGTCAATGATGTATCTCCCCCCTTAAGTAAATGTAAGACTTTTACAAGAAAATTAAATTTAAAAAAAATAAAATGTATCAAGGCAATGAGAAAGAACAATCACTAGTGACAACTGATCTTTCACTCTAACTTGATGATTTTGATTAGTATAGCACTGATTTCTTATACTAAAACATAATGATAAAACTTTGTATTCTAGCTTAGATCAACAGTGCATATTGTAATATAATTTATATCAATTACAAAAATTGATTTTTGTATCCTCTAATGTCTCCATCAATTTTGAAATGTCTACCTAAGTATAGAGATATTAGAGGATATAAAAATTTATTTTTGTAATTGATATAAATTATAGACTATATTGAAATATAAAAATCTTCTTTGGATATAAATATTTTTTATGGATCTATTCATAAAGAAAAGCACCCCACGCTTTTATTTTTAGTCCTAGAAACTCAAGAGTAAGGTAACTGTTTCCAAAAATTGTTTTTTTCTTTTCAGTGTACTTAACAGTGTATCTCTAAAAGAATTTTTATAATTTCTTTTATTTTTACATTGATAGTTTTGTCATTTTTACTTTTGAATGCACTTAAATAAAAGTGCCTCTTTAAAAAATATTATCTATTTTTTTTATTTTTAGTTTTTATAAACCCGATAATCTGCAGATTAACTGTGATTGCAACAAAAACAAATTATATACAAATAACAAAAAAAAAAATAATAATTTCAAATTAGTAGACTAGTGTAAAAATAAAATTCTGGTATTCAGATACCAATTTTCACGATTTTGCAAAGAAGGTACACGAATTAACTTAACAGTAAAACAACAGACTAAATAAAGAGACTCTGTCATGAAGTTTTTAAAAATGAAATGTTAATCATTGTTCTACTAAAAAGTGGTGCTTATCTAAAATATCCCAAAAAATACGAAACAAACTTACTTCTACATCGCCTCCACCTCCACTTGCTCCATAATTGTCATTATATCCACCTTGACGATCATCATTCTGTTGCTGTTGTTGGTTTCGGCCTCGACCTCCACGATTGAATGCTTGCATTTCCTTTTCGGCTATCAAATCATAAACTAACTGTTTAGCGTATTCCACTTTCTGAGGATCACCACTAATTCTCAAAGGTTTCTCCTGCTCTTGATTTGGACCATCTTGTATAACAACCATTTTGGCCCCACTCCTTTCTTGTAATTGCTTGATTGTTTCCCCACCCTTGCCAATAATGAGTCCCACTTTCGGGCCGGGTACCATGATTTCAACAAAATTACGACCACCTGGCCCTCCAGGACCACCCATCCCTTGGTTCAGCATTCCTGGTCCTCCGGGACCTCCAGGACCTCCTAAAAGTGCAAATGTAAAGAAAATACCAGAGTAATATTGGTGCAGCAGTAGTAAAAACAATGTAAAAATATAAAATCAAAACATCAATAGACAAGGGAAAACGAAGAAACCCTAGTAAACTTAAAATATACAAAATGGACCTTAAGGGAACCTTGAGGCACTAGTTAGGTACAAAAATTAGTGTAAAAAATATAAATCAAAAAGTAATTCAAACGTATAAAATAAAACAATGAATAAGTAAAATTAGGTAAATATTCAACTATCAGACTACGACTACAATATCAGTTAGTCTAATAAAGCACACAGCCATGAGAGTACTTACCTCCTCCAAAGTTGCCTTGGCCCATGCCCGGCCCCAAATCAAGGCCTTGGATACCTTCAGACCGACCTCGTTGGTGCACTATATTCATGATTAATTCCTTAGCCCGGCTGATGGCTTCACGGGTGCCTGAAAGGGAGCACACCCGTTCAGGTTGGCCAGAGTCGGGGGCCATTTGGATTTTGCACCCAGACTCGGCCTGGAGACGAGTTATTTGTTCTCCACCTCTACCGATTACTGCAAGCAAAGAAGGGGATTTTATCAGTACTGCTCAGTTCCATCTAACCATTTACTTCTTTATCTTTATACCAGTTTACTCATAACTGCCCATTACGAATTCTCTTTAACATCACATTGTGTGCTCTTAACACCACAACAAATTTTCTTTATGACCATAACGCTCTTCGTTTAGTACACCCAATAATTTCTTAAAACCATCATTTTCAAACTCCAAAATCCAGAGGCTTTTCTACTCGTCCATTTGAACCTATCTTACAATGCAATTAAACATAACATAACTCAAAATATTATTTTTTTACCTTCCAAATAAGTGCCTCAAGGATCTAATTTAGGTCAGCATCAAAGTGATGAAATACAAAAAAAAACAGTTCGAAAAGACACATACGCTTAAAGGTGGATGGAAAGAGTAATAGACAATATGTATAAGATATTCGATCAAATAGAGCTGTACTTACTCAATCCGACCATTTTATCAGGAACTTTAATGTTTTCTTCAGAAACGTTAAACGGTGGTGGACCACCAGCTGCCATATTGCCAGGTGGACCGCCCATTCCAGGGGGACCTGGGTTGGGAGGATTCGGCCGACTAGGAGGTCCACTCCCTTGACCGGATGGAGGGCCCCCGGGGACACCTGCTAGTTTTTTCGCGTCTGGCTCACCAGCTGGAAAAACAATGTAATACAAATTAGACAAATCAGTATTTTTTACAAATTCTTATCTACTAAACGAAAACTCAAGAGTATTGTATTTCTTTTCAGATTATCAACATTATAGTGAAATACTTCGTCGGATCGTCTTAGGACAGTTAGTGAATGCATTTATTTCTCTACTTTTTCAGATAGCTTGAACAATGTTTAAACTGAATACCTATTCATATTCAGGTATATCTGAACTTAGAGACTCTTTAGGTAAATTATACCATTGATTATATACAGGATGATCTTTTTCAACTTGCCAGAGGGTGGAAACACACTTCTCAGGGTTGCCAACGTGATCACCCGTTTTGTCTTCTAGTATGTGCCAATCACATTGGTGACCGTGAGAATTGAGCCTCCACTCAGTTAAACTTGAAGAAAGATCATTCTGTATACTACGTACATACATATAAAATCAATGATTATACCATTAAAAATTATAAACGTATATAATTTCTCTAAATTCTAAGAAGTGATGACACATTTTTTTACGTCCTGTAAATTTGTTTGAATAAGACCATTAGTTCTAATTGATTCTACACTATAAAATTTTTACTTCGTTTACAATTTTCCTATTCCTTTCAAATTGTATTATCCCTTAAACAAAGATTAGATCAGTTTATTTCTACAGTACAATAACCTCGCCAAGCACCTAGCAGGTACTATCAATTATTTGTTAATAAAGTTTTATACTGAACATTTCCATGTTTGTAACATTGTGTAACTATCCCCAAAACTGTAAATTTTTTATGCAACTTTTTTTATAAACAGTAGATTTAGGTGTAAATCATGTTTTGGCTCTGAAACGTGCTGCTTAAAAGCCAAACTAATGTCCTTAGTAAACATCTATATATGTTAACGAACGGTCGCTATTATCTCCCACATATTGTTATCATTGTGTTCTAAAGTTTTATTTATTTTTGTAAAATCAATATTTAAAGGGCCCAAGAAATTCGATACGAGAAAACCAATTAGTTTTATTCATTTAGTTTAAATGGCAAACTTTCGCTCAATATCTTGAGCATCCTCACAATCAGGTTTTTAACACGTGAAGCACAAAATTAGAGGTTTATATTGTATCATGTCCGTATTTTTCAACTAATAAATGTAAAATATCTAACAAAAAATAGCTCATTTTCGACCTACAACTTTATATTTGTCATTGCAACTTTTATATTGTAAATTAGTGATATTGTTTTTGAGATTTGGATATTTTAGTGGCACCCTGAAATGCGCCAATTTCTTAAAAATTTAGGGAACCATACATACTTTATTGGATGTTGTGGATTTTGGTTTGCAGACGGTAGAATCAGGAAATAAAACACTCTGTTTTAAAGCTGACGTTTCGCCCAAAGCACACCGCAGCCTTCTTCTGAGCTCAAAACCGCCAGACACTCCCCTCATTCTATTCTATTATAAACTAGCTGAATTCTAACACGTACTAAAGTTGTATGGACGGCGTGGTGAACTCTCATGCGTCGGCCGAACGGTCCGCAAACCAAAATCCACAACATCCAATTCCATAATACTTTATATTCAGTGGCACGACATAGTCAGTCATGACCTTGAATAGTACAAAATTAGGTTAGTTAAATATGTCACTATTTGTAACAGCGTCAAAAATCAAGATGTTAAGGAGTATTTGGTGTTGTTTAGAATTACCCGATTTTAAAAACATTTATTCAAGTCTGTAAGTTAAAATAATTACTTATTTGCAAGAGGAGTCCTACTGAGAATCGCACATGTTCTAGAATCACCCAATTTGCAAAAAACCAAGTCCCATCTAATTATACAGCGTGGTCAACCTAAGACGTTCACCTTGAATTATAGCGTTATTATCAAAGTTAGAACAATCAAACTTACAGGATTAACTCACCACCTAAAGAGCTCCAATAAACACTAGAAGTGTTTTGTTCTGTCGCGCATAGTTTTTGCGCAAGCGCACTTGGATCCATAAAAGTAATGATGAAGATGAACTTTTTTTTACATATTTTAAATCAGTAAGTAATTCTGCATACAACGGTATAAACATTTCTGCAAAAAAATGGTGGATGGATGAAAAACATTTTTTTAATATTGTGGCTTTAATTTACCAAGTTAGAGCAATGAAATTTACAAAAATTAATTGTGCACATAAAGGGCTTAAAAATATCCCAATAACTTTTTACTCTGTGACATTTCGTTACCGCGCAAGCGCACATAGTTTTTAAAAATACATAGCTTTCAAGGTGTTTTAATTATGAATTCTAATTCCCGGAATGATTATGCGCACAACGATACCAATATTGCAGCAAAAAATGTTGATTTATGGATTTTTTTTATTTTATAGACTATGCACGCATCTCTGCAGTTACATTTTTTTCAGTCGCTCAGGCCAGTAGATTTATTAGACATGATAATAATTGAAAAAACTTAAATATTTGATAGTTAGTATGTACATTCAGTTCCATATTAAATGTCACTCTTTTACTTTCATGTTCTGTAATAAATAAAATCATATTAATATGAAACTTCACTCTTTAAACTAAAATAAGAATTTTTTAAATGATATTATGAGTACTACGCCACAGATTGACTGTTAACTGTGCTAGGATGACAGAGTTCGCGAAACGAAATTAGTGACATTTATTATGGAAACAAGATGTACGTAGTAAACAGTTGCTCACAAAACCTATTGTGCATGAAATAAAAGTAAATGAAAGAATGTGCTTGTTAATAAATAGCTAGTATCTTTTACACAATATTGTAATTATTGACAAGCAAAAGAGCGTTTGTCATCCCACTAAGAGGAAATAAAAACTTTAGTATTTATCATTTATTTAACATCGGCCTGTTTCAGCATAATAGATCAATTGATGACGCCAAAAATTAGGATCACAAGTTCTGGAGGAGTCTACAAAACACGGAACCCCTGTTCTACATCGTTCATGGTCGATGAAGTAGTTAACATTTTATCCCAATAAAAAAAATCGCACCCTTGCTGGGATTCGAACCATAAACCCCTTGCACCAAACGCTAGCGCCTTACCAATTAGGCCATCACAACGACAAGCATTTGTTAACCCCTTGGGTCCTGATTTATTTGAACTTTTTTAACATATTAAACGGATTTATTTTTTTTATAATATCTTAATAAATACATTTATTTTATAAACCTAATCAAAATATATTTTTATTCAGAAGACAAGTAAATGAATACAAGATTGATTCAAATAAACAAACAAGTTACATTTTAATAATTTTGAAGAGTAATCTAGATGGAAATAACAATGAAATTATATACTTGTTGAAGCAAGTTTGTTTTGCACGGGGCCAAGCGTGTCAGAGAATTGTCACTCAACGCATGTGTAAACATTACGGTTAGAAAAAAAAACACGCATATGTTAAATTCCAATGACGTATCAGAGTTGTAATCCGTAATTTTAATTAGTCATATCGATGACGACTCTCAATCGTCAAATGTACCCAAAGGGTTAATATTAGGTGACATATGAGTCTAAACGGTAAGTCTACTATCATGGGCAACTGACAAGAAAACGCTGTAGAGATGTATGCATGACCATTAAGTGGACATAGTCTATAAAATAAAAAAATGCACAAATCAAGATTTTTTGCTGCAATATTGGTATCGTTGTACGCATAATCATTCTGGGGATTAGAATTAATAATAAAAGCACGTAGAAAACTATGTATTTTTAAAAGTAACGTGCCCTTGCACGGATAGAAATATCACAGAGTAAAAAGTTATTGGGATGTTTTTAAGCCCTTTATGTGCGGAATTAATTTTTGGAAATTTCATTGCCCTAACTTGGTAAACAAAGCCGGAATATTAAAAAAATTTGTTCGGTCATCCACCATTTTTTTGCAGAAATGTTTATACCGTTGTATGCAGAATGACTTGCAGATTTAAAATATGTAAAACAAAATAAGTGTGCTTGCGCAAAAACTATGGGCGGCAGAACAAAACACTACTAGCATTTTTTGGAGCTCTTCATGTGGTGAGTAAATCCTGCAAGTTTTAATATTCTAACTTTGATAATAGCGCTATAATTCAAGGTGAACGTCTTAGGTGGACCACCCTGTATAATATCCTTCATATTTTATACATAAAGTAAAGAAACTTTTACGACCCGTTGCACCTAACAATTATATTTTTATTGAGAAATTGCTTTAACAACGATTTTCTCATGGATATTTTAGTCACATGGCGCACTTTTTAAAGTAAATTATTTAGATTGGTCCAATAAGCTAGTTGCGTATATCAAGTGTCATAATTTAAACATATTGCACGAATATAAACTTTAAGGTGAAGGGGACACGATATTCGCACAATTTTTAGTAAAAATATATAAATGTAGGTCTAAAAAGTATATTTTAGGAATAAAAAAAATCAGGTTCTTTCACAAAATACCGAAATATTCACATTGAAATGTACAAATTCTAACCACAATGCCCATTATTTTACACGTATTTTTGGATTAAATTTTGCAAAAATTTTGACTTGGATCACCCATTCATCATAATTTATAATTTTTTTTTTCATTTTTTATAATTATTTTCGTAATTATATGAAAAATTAAGTAATTATTTCCATGACTGTAAGTTGATTTCTTTATCCCGAGATATAACATCTGTGGGCTTAAGTCAAATTGTCACTGACATTTGTGAATTTAGATTATGTACAGCTATTAGTATGTATGATTTTATGCAATATTAATAAGGAATATTCGCCCAGTGAGATTGATAAATAAATACCAATCGTGAGGAAAGAAAATAATGTAAAAGTAGAAAACGATAAACATAGTGAGGATGCAATATAATTTAGTTGATAGAATAACACATTTAAAATACAAAATAAAAATGATAAATTGTCTTCATGTTAAATGTTATTAATGTTAAATTATATTCATGTTAAATTTCTTAATGTTAAATCGTCTTCATATTAAACTTTCCTAATGTTAAATTGTCTTCAGGTTAAATTTCTTAATGTAAAATTGTCTTCATATTAAACTTTCTTAATGTTAAATTGTCTTCAGGTTAAATTTCTTAATGTTAAATTGTCTTCATATTAAATTTTCTTAACGTTAAATTGCCTTCAAAACAAATTTCCATAACTTGCTAAAGTTTTCAAAAAACTACCCAACGGCCAAAACGTATCTTCTGATGTTATACATCAGAATATGTAAATGATTATGTAAGCACGACATACCATATATTTTTATTAACTAAATAATGTTTAATTAGCATTTATTTAAACAAATAATGGTGTAAAACAGTACGTAATGTTAAAATATTTTAATGTACAACAAAATGATACAAGTTTTCATTAAAAATACGCTAAATAAATACATAAAATTAGGTTAAAACTTATACTCTAAAAACACGAATAGTTTAATAATTTATGAAAAAACCTGAAATTTTTTTTCTCGAAATATGTTATTTAGACCTAAATCTACATATATTTACTCAAAACTTATCGAAATTCGTGTTTTCGTTATCTTAACCCCAGCCAAATTTTAATTATAAGCAAAGTATAAAATAAAATGATGAAATTAAATTTTAAAGCACCCGGAGCGAAATAAAAATTTTGCACGTAATTTATTAATCAGAGAGTGAAAGCCACAATACATACTCAAGTTCTTGATCTATTATTATTATTATAACGAGGAAGTTAAATACACTAATTACAGTAATAATAATAGCGATGAATGTCATTGTTTTCCTTGACATAAACTTCTACATCATTCCCCTTGCTTTTTTAGTAATAATAAGGTGCTGTTCTTGTTTAACACCAAGTCACTAGTAACAATAAACAAACAAAGTATTACTTTTATACCATTTTAACACAGACACGTTTGAACGACAAATGAGGCTTTCCTAACCTCAAATGCTAAAAACAGCTGAGATCTAGAGACATTCAACGAAACGATGTTGGATGCAATTAATGGTAGCATTGGCCGCGTTCACTCGGCCACTTTTGTAGGACGTGAAGTTAGCTAACGGAAACGCGTTTCAAAAATCTACGGCGCATGTCCGCTACATTTAGAAACGACAAAGATTGCGTTTACTCGACCAAACTGTAAAATGAAACACGTTTGAAACGCGTTTAAGTTTGAACTTTTCACAAGAAATATATGTCTTCGGTAGGCAAGAACTATATTTGCTGCAACTTCATTCTATTTTGTATACAACAACCATACGTGATGCAATGTAGGACGTGAACAGGGTGAAGTTAGCTAACTGAAACGCGTTTCAATTTGAAACATGTTTATTAAGTGCTTCTGGAATACGCTCAAAAAGAGGGCGCTCGCGACCGAAACAAAGCATAAACCGCTTCATTTTTGCTCAAGAATATGCATCTACTGCGCATGTACGCTACATTTAGAAACGCTACTATTGGTCACTAAAACCATAGACACAGGAATATAGTAACTAGATATGACAAATGGGTGGCAAAGAATCGTTAGTAAATCATTTCGAAATGTAGAGGCGCAGCAGTCGAATTGGATGCGAGAAGTGATCTTGGCAACGAATTTTAGTTCCAACAACGAAAGTTTGCCACAACAAAACGTAGACGGCACACATGAAAAAATTTAATACCGATTTTAATAGTGTCTTTTCATGTGAGCCGCCTCCGTTTTGTTGTGGCAAACTTTCGTTGCTGGAACTAAAATTCATTGCCAAAATCACATCTCGCGTCGAATTCGACTGCTGCGCCTCTACATTTCGAAACGATTTACTAACGATTTTTTGCCACCCATTTGTCTCATAAGGTGTCATATCTAGTTACTATATTCCTGTGTCTATGATAGTACTGATAGTTTATGGCCTCAATTAAGATGAAAGAGTAGCAAAAAAGGAGAACTTTTGGGAAACTTTATCGGAAATCATAGAAGAGTGTAAAGAAGTATTGTATGTGCCGGGTGATTTTAACGGTAAGTTGGGGAGAAGAGATACAATATATCCTCTAACGATTGGCAAACCTGGAGAATTAGTAAGGAACGATATTGAGAATGGCTGAGACTACAAAGCCCCTCGACAGAGGGTATCATAAATCTTGCGGCACAAATAGAAAACATGCAGGTAAGGGATAGAAAACCTGTGCTGCAAAATTTATGATACCCTCTGCCGAGGGGCTTTGTAGTCTCAGCCATTGACGAACGACCACGTTAAAACCTATAGAATTGTGTCTCCACCCTCTGGCCACTCTTTAAAAAAACAATCTGTATATATACATATAATAAGCTGGTAATGTTTCTCCAAGCCTGTTTAGAGATACCTATTTGATTCATTTTAACTTCTAAGCGGTCTATATCAACACAATCATAAGCACCTTTAAGACCTAAATACATGGCGACGAAGTAATGATTTTTACAAAAATTTACCTGTATTTCATTGGTCATATCCACCAGAGCATCCATAGAACCTAAACCTCTTCTAAAACCATACTGCTTTTTAGGGGAAAATGTCATTAGATACCAACCACCAATCCAAGCGATTTTTTATCAGTCTTTCATACATCTTTCATATGTAACTCAACAGAGAGATTAGGCGATAAGAGGAAACTATATTAGCATCTTCATTAGACTTAAAAATTTTAATCAAAAAAACTGTCTGACTATAAGAAAAGGAGTAATAACCTCTTTAAAAAATTGGGCATAATTTTCCTGGGATATATAGCATTGAATTGTTGTATATATGGAAACAAAAGAAATTTTTTAAGTAGTTAAGAAGATACCAACAGCTATAAATTCATTATTAACAGTATTAATGAATGGCGAGTAATTAGCATGATAGTGAGATAATGAGCGAATAAACTTACTCTATGTCATTGAGGTTTAATTGTTTTACAATATAAGTTTAAAGCATTTAATTTTTATAATGTACCTAACACTATGCTGATTTATAAGAAAAAGGAACAATTCGAATTCAAAAAAAGAAATGAAATTACTATTGAAGACAACAATGGTGACGAAGAAGATCGAGAAAAGATTGAAATTAACAATGAAAATATAATTGGGGAAAATCACGATAAAGAATTCAGAGAAAGAAATAAAATTAATAATAAACAGGAAGAGAGTGATAAAGGAAAAAAAAAAGAATTTAGTAACAATGACAGAGTTGCAAATAATGATGCAACCATTTTTAAACCACCGAAAGCTTAAGTTTCTTGTTATTTAAATATTAATTTGTATTTATACTTATACAGAAAATAGTTGTTTAATTCACATCCATACGTCAATGACTGGTGAAAAAAAAGGTAAATTACTGGAGCAGCTAATTTTTAGGACCTTCAATTACTGGTACAGTAACTACATAATTAACATTTATATTTTTTTACAAATTGTAGATTCACCTTTGTCTCTTTATTTCATCAAATTTAAATTCAAAACTGTTTTTTCATTACATACAAAAAAAATGGAATAGAATTGCTTTCATCATTTAATTTCCTATAACATTTAATTTTCTAGAACAGTAAAGCTGATAATTGTCTTAAGTAGGTCAACCACTGGTACAACCGCTTTATTAGCAAATAGGCATAAAATACAAGAAGAGACAACAAAAAATTTAAAGTAAGTTCATACCCTATTCTTTGACTGTGCATGTGGTACAATAATAGGAGCTTCCAATTGTTGCGCCAAAACATCGCCTCTGTTCCCAATAGTAAAAACTGTCCCTTTATGCTTTAAAGAGGTTTTATGAAATAATCCCCGGGAGGCAGTGTCCTCGATACCCATAAGATCGTCCTTCGTTGTACATTCTTCATACTGGAGCTTCATAATCCTTCCTGAATACGACTTGAAATACGAAAAGTAAATCTTACTCATTGTGTCAACGTATTCATTACAAATTTCCTGAGCAACATTTCGCTCATTCGACAAAATGAATTCAAAGAAGAACTTATACTTCAGCATAGCGTTTTGTGGAATTTGGTAGTTGGTCATAGGTCTCCTGAACTTATGCACTTGTTCTAATAAATAAGTGCGAATTTTTGCCATCGCCTTTATTTTCAACTTTTCCAGTATCTCTTTAACATCGAGACAAGATTTGGACTCCTTAAAACTTTGTTCTTTAACGAAACTAATTTTATGATTCAATACTTGCAGGTGTGATACGAAGTCTTTGTCGGTGACTGGACAGTCGAGTATACCGTTTATCAAAGTCTCGGAAACTGCCATATCGTCAATAAATTGACTTAATTGGCCTCGGATCGCTTGTCGATTGCTTAGCTCTTGGCTCATGCATATTGACTTTCTTTGCAAACTGAGTATTTCAGTGCTGATGCTTCCGAGGTCCGTTTGGAAACCCAATAACATTTGTTCCATTCGTTCTAGAATTTGGTCACACGCTGAAATTTGATTGTGGAGACTAGCAATATTTTGGCTTTCTTTAATGTAATCCTGAATGGATTTATTTTCTACTTCCTTGAGTTCCTTTTCTATTTGCCTAGAGTATTGTCGAAGATCAGTGCCAGTTTTTAGAATTTCCTGAACAACATCGTCTTCTAAATTCTGTTGTATTTGTGCAGCTGTTTCCTCTTGCGAGTGGCCCTTTTGTAGCTCACTCATTGTCTACGGCGTTTTCTGTAAACACTTCACACTCAAATTTAATTAAAATTACTTAAATTTGATGATTTAGAGCACAAAATGTTTACGTGCTTGACACCTGTCATCTGTCATTGCGAGGTTATCGACATTCGTGCCAACTGCACTATGATTGGTACATAAATTTCCCATGTCTACATGTTCCTCTATAAATTAAAATTACTATCACAAGTAAAGAAACACTCGAAGTATTTAATTATTTTGTCTTGAAACAGGTGCTGTTGTATCTTTACCGATTTAGTATACGTACTAAATAATTAAAAAAGAAATTAATTGTTTGATGTATTTCTAAGATGTTGGTGACATCAGCGTCGTTGGTAACAACGACATTGGTAACATTATCCTAGGTTGGTAGAACCGGAAACGCAATTCAGTCTTTTTACGAGTGTGCTGTGTAGAAACGCTTTCAAGATGGTAAGTCGCTTAAATATTTTAAAATATCTTTGTTTTATCAAATCATCCATCAAATTTTAATTATAATTAGGTTTTACCGGGTCCAAAACTACATGATACAATACTAATTTTTCAGTTTTGCCCTAAAAATTCAATGTTAAAAACAACAATCACAAACTCTTCAACATAACCTTAAATATGTTTGCACATTATTCCAAATATGTACCTCTTTTCGAGCTATGAATTTAATAATATTTTGCTTTATAGGCGCTCGTACTACCAGAGAAGTTTCAACATATTTTGCGTATAATGGGAACTAATATTGATGGTAAGAGGAAGGTTATGTTCGCATTGACCGCAATCAAAGGTGTTGGTAGGCGTTATGCTAACATTGTGTTGAAGAAGGCTGATGTAGATCTAGACAAGAGGGCTGGAGAATGCTCCGAAGAAGAAGTCGAGAAAATTGTTACGATCATGACCAACCCTAGGCAATACAAAATCCCCGACTGGTTCCTTAACAGGCAGAAGGATATCATTGACGGTAAATACAATCAGGTACGTTTCCTTTATTTTTATTATTATGCTTTGATCGGCAAGTGCATGACTTAATCTGATAGCATTTTAGCATGCACGTGTGTTTATTTTTAATATGGGCATTTTGATATTGGGACCTATTCTGTTTACCTGTTTATTAACGGTGCTGTTAATAAACAGCATCCAGAAGTTAGGAGCCAGTTAGGAGCAGGACAAATGTTACCAACCTCAAATCAAAGTTTCTCGTCCTATGGTGGACATTCGTCGTAACTCGTTTAA
>JAWQRP010001063.1:0-21467 GCA_033557875.1 Quadriops clusia | reverse complement strand
GTACCCTTTGTTCAAAAAATTTGAAAATTTTGAAAAAAAAAATTAATTTCTATGCTTAAATAGTAAATCAAGGTAGCCGAAGTTTACTACGAACTGCAGATTCATATTTTTATACTTACAAAAGTATAGTAATAGTATATACAAAAGTGTCCTTATTTTTCTCGCTCTGTCTCTATTTATATGAATATTTTGCCTTAAATTTCTTGCATGTAGGCAACCGGACCCTGAATACATTGACTGGACTATCTGGTTATCTGTGGTTTGTCTCTGTAAACTTTGAAGGAATTACTGAAACTCAACAAATAAATATTATAATTACTTTATTGTACTTACTTTAGGCTAACGTTCATATGTTACATATTATTAAATTAATTAATCATGATAATTTGTACAAGATGAATTATTACATATTAACTTGTTACGTAGGTATCCTATATCATGGTATTACACGTACAAACAATGACACATCGGCGTGAGAGTTATGGACAGATGAGTAATCATCGGCAATAAATAACAATAAAATATAAATACAGTTGCGATTAATATGACCACGGACAACATATAAATACGATAATCTCGGCAAAGCGCGGCGGCTCTGCGTACACAATTCTTTGAGAATGATGGCGTAGTCATGTTCTTGCGTAAAATCGAAAATAATAGAAAAAAACATTAAATTGTGTACAACAACATGTATATAAGTATAAGGCAGTGGTCTGTTTTATCTACCTATCGTTTGTTTTGTACAGATTCCTTGTTTGTACAGACTTCTTGTTTGTACAGACATTTTGTTTGTACAGACTCGTTTGTACAGACTCTTTGTTTGTAATCAGAGTAAGCTTGGGCAGTGATAAAATACTAAATTTGCTCGATCCGCTAATATCATCCGTTGATAGCGTTGCGACTGTGGTCAAAAGTATAAATGGGTCAGGCCGCCTTTGATACAAAGGCTACTAAGATTGTTCGGGTTCCTAGGCGCTATTACACATAAAAATAAAAAAATAATTTTACTCGGTTTCCTCCACACAACGATCACCTCATCGTTGCATATGCAGCGAGTGACGATTGGTTGTGCACCTAAACTTCACCTAAATCTAGGACGTAAGGAATACTGGCAGTTGAATACGATATTCGTTTCATTTCGTAGATGAACACAGTGGTCAATATTTCGGAATTGTCGGGTTTTCCGTTACTTCCACTTCCAGACCTATTCTCGGGTCGGGGATGCATCTTCCGCATTGGCCTCCACACCGACCTTGGGCTACTTGATCCTGTGAATAAGAAGATATCTGTCAATGTCACCTGTCATTTGTCAATGTCACTTGTCAATGTCATTTGTCAATGTCACTTGTCATTTGCCAATGTCATTTCTCGTATAGAAGCCAAATAGCACAAACCTGATGAATTATGTTGACGATAGAGTTAGCGAGATTCCCAGCATCCACCCACCTAACGTTTTTGGATAATCGGAAAGACGTGTCCCTCAGATCGATGAGAAACTCCCCCTGGGGGCAATGATTGTGCCTGGTGTAGCAGTCGCCAGCTGAGCCGTAATTGACGTTGAAACCTCGGTCTTTCCAAGAGAAGGTGAAGACGTTCTCGATGATTTTTAGAGAGGTTATATTGAGTCTTAGTTTGAAGAACTGGGTCTTGCCCGAGTTGTCGATGGTGGTGCAGTCGCAGCTGTCGTTGCGTTGGCCCTGGTAGGGACACGAATGTGTGTCTTTGAGACGACGGTGGTAGAATTCTGCGAAATTGCGGTTTTTTAGTGTGACGAACTCTTCGGGATTTTGCGTGTCCATTTTGTCGCAGTAAACCGAAGCCATCTTGCCCTTGATGTATAGCATATAATCTTTGTTCGTGGAAGTGCGATGGACTTGCTGGACATCCTTACAGTTAAGTAGGCCTGCAAATAAGTCAATTGTCTTTTCAACTGTTTTTAAACAATAAAAATCGTGTTTTTAAACATTTTAGAAAACCATTGAGACCTACATTTTGTTTGGTTACAATTCCGACTCCTTTTCGGCCTTTGCCTAAAATTGCAATGTTTCCGCTTCACTTTTTTTCCGTTCCGATTGATGCAAAAGATTCGTCTCGTTTGTTTGCCCTTCTTTCCGCAGGGCTGTGAACACTGGAAACAACAATTAATTAGTTATTTTACACATAAATTAACTAAAATTTCTAATAACATTTGTGTGTTGAACTTACCGTACTCCAGGCTTCCGATGTCCAATAAAAGAGGGCGTCGCAGTTCCGATCGTTACAGCTGGACATATCGTCGGGTTTCCTATAAATGTCGCAATAATACTTTGAGCCGTAATATTTTGAGTCGACGGGTTCGGGATCTTTGAAGCCGCCTGCTAGGACCTTGTGACACGATACGTTTCGGAACTTTTTGCCTTCGCCACAGGTTTGCGAGCACTAGAAATAAAACATTACCATTTAATTTAAGTTAACGATTCATTTTTTTTAAAACTCGGTTGTGACATTGTAATGTATTGTTATGGTTTGTGTAATAGAGAAAGCCTTGTAAAACTGAATATGGTGTTACGTACTGGAGACCAGAGGCCCTCGACCCAAGTGTAGTCACATCTAGTAACTTCGCAATTTTTCACGTGATTAGGTCGTCTCAACTGTGTGCAGTACTGGTCGACGAGCCTCACGTCGTTTATCGTGTCTTTGCAATAGACGTGTCTAGTTCTGTTTCCCCTACCGCAAGTGTTAGAGCACTAAAACAGAGAGAACAAAGCACAGAAGCTGAGATTAGTGTATCGTTTAGAGGTGGCTCACTGCGACAGCTGTAACATAAAAACCACACGCAGAAATGTATAGCCGACTTCAGGTTGAATGCTTGTGATAAAACTGTTTTAAAATGTTGATTTCAACTATGTATAGGTCATATTTGAACTGAAGTCAAAGAGTTAGTATGAGCTTTCATTGTGGAGGAAGTTTTGGGCGTGCCTCAGGGATACATGTTAGGACCCCTATTGTTCATTGTTTATATATATATATATATATATATATCTTACAACTTGAATGTATAAAATAACATTAGTAATTGTAAATGGTGATGATACTGTTTTTGTTGCAAGATGTAGAGAGGAACTGACGAAAATATTTGTTACAATAGAAAAAAGTCAAGAGTAAAAGATTTCAAAGTTAAATATAGAATCTTAGGGGAATTAAGATACTAAAGGTTTGTCAATAATTTTAGTGTCTTTATATCGAATATCTTAAGAGCTCCAGGTTTTTAGCCTATTTTCAATCCCCTAGTGTCTCAATAACCCTAGATTTATTTAGTTGAGTTTTATATCTTTAGTGTCTTAATAATACACCTACTCAATGTCACCTTCATGTTAGTCCTATCTGGCAGATATGTAACTGTCACAGATAACAGGCGATTATAATACCGGCCGTATGTGTCTTAATAGCTCTAGATTTCTTTAGCTTATTTTCAAACCTTTAGTATCTCAATAACTCTAGATTTATTTAGTTGAGTTTCATACATTTAGTGTCTTAAAAGCCCTAGATTTCTTTTGTTTAGCTTCAAATCGTTAATGTCTTCATGTTTGTTAGTGTCTTTATGTTTGTTGTCTTAATAGGCTCAGATGTTTTTAACTTAGTTTCAAACTTTTAGTGTCTTAATAGCTCTAGATTTCTTTAGCTTATTTTCAAACCTTTAGTGTCTCAATAACCCTAAATTTATTTAGTTGAGTTTCATATCTTCAGTTAATAGCCCTAGATTTTTATAGTATTTAATTTATAGTATTTAATGTCTTTATGTTTAATGTCTTAATAGACCCAGGTTTTTTAAATTAGTTTCAAACTTTTAGTGTTTTAATAGCCATAGGTTTTTTCAGTTTAGTTTGAAACCTTTAGTATCTTTATATCTAAGATCTTTATAGCTCCAGATTATTTTTGTTTAGTTTATTTTAAAACATTTATACTACTCTAATTGTCCAAGTTATGATGATGTATATTTTTTTCTATTCTTTACATGAAATTTTGCACTGTAACCAACTTAACCAGTTAAAATTTTCATTCTAAAATTAATTAATAATAATAATTAATTTTAATTAAGTAGTAACTGAAACACACATAGGATTATTTTTTGTATAGTTCAGATGGTGTTACTCTTTTTCCCTACAATTACACTGATTTTACTTCCAATTGACTTGTTCTAGAAATGTAAAGAATGAATGGTATCCTATTTGAATAACAACCAAACCTATTCTCATTCAATACCAATTCTGCAGATTTTAGATTTCGTCCAAAAAACTCATCTACTCTTAGAATGATTTCATTATGCACGCATTTAACCTGAAGACAACTCTACTACATCTGCAGAGTTTGTGCACTTACCGAACTCCAATTTCCGGTTTTCCATTCGTATTGCCTCGGAATATTTTCTTTATACCCATTGTTGTTGTTGTTGTTGCGATGGTTATTTCTGGAATTGCTGTTTAGATTATTATGATTGGTCCCATCGTTGTTGTCTCGGTTGTTCCTCTGGGTTCCATTGTTCTGATTGCCGTTGTTCTTTTTCCTCGGGATGTTATACCTGTTGCGATTGGATACGTTATGATTGGGTATGTTCTGATTGGGTATGTTCTTATTGGACATGTTCTGATTGGGCACGTTCTGATTGGGCACGTTCTGATTGGGCACGTTCTGATTGGGCACGTTCTGATTGGGCACGTTCTGATTGGGCACATTCTGATTGGGCACGTTCTGATTGGGCACATTCTGATTGGGCATATTATGATTATACAAATTATGTTTGTACAAATTACATTCTTCAACAGTACAATTTTGTTTATTATCAGGTTTCCCGACAGCGTTACATTGCGAGTCCGGCACCAATTGTCCCGTAGAATTCTGACAACTAACTTGTCGCTGTTGCTCACATTTAGAGTTGCACAAGCTCCACCCGCCTTTGTTCCAGTAAGGACATGTATGCGGGTTGCATAGACTCGTCTCGACCGGCTTGTTCAAGTCACAAAGATAATCGCTTTGTTTCTGCCCTAACTCATTTAAACAAACGACCATTCGCCTTTGAATCCCTCTGTTGCAACTCTTCGAGCACGAACTCCACTTTCCGGATTTCCAGTGGAAACTCGGAAGCTTGCTGGCGAAGGAATTTAAAATAGAATTGTCGTCTTGGAAATCTTGGTTGTAAGTTTTTGAATTTGATTGATAGGGTTGGGCTATAGGTGGCCGTGGAGGCTCATGAGTCGGATCCCGTTGTCCATAGACGGAATCGTGAGCATAAGGAGAATCGTGTCCCCGTAGAGAACAATCGTATTCAAAGCACGGTTTCGTGAGGTTCGGTTTAAGGATACCAGTACACTTCTCGTCTTCGATTTTTAGGCTTTCTGCGGTTATACAATTGACGTCACGATATTGAAATCCTTCCCCGCAGGTTTCGCTGCAAGTGCTCCAATCGGAGGTGGACCAACTGGGGCAGAGTCCTGCGTCACATTCTTCCTTGATCGGTCGGTATTCTTTCTCGTTGCAGTCTCTCGCTTGATAAAGTTGGGGCCCTACGTGACAATATGAGATGCGGGTGCGGTAGCCTGTTCCGCAGCTTACTGAACACTGAGGAAAAAAGAAAGATGAAAATATTTAGATTAAGTATGATCGTATCAATCGGATAAAATATTAATCTCTAGTACTTACTGGAGTCCAGTCTCCATATGACCATATGGGACATTTAACGGTATTGCAATCTTGTTGAACGACTTTTTCCCGACTTGAACAATGTTCGTTCCCCAAAACTTGATTATTGTTCGAGTCGATGCATTGGGCCTGCCTCATCTGGTATCCTCCGCCACACGTTTTTGAACACTATACATAATAATCAATAATAAATCAAAATTCCAACAATAAATCAAAAACTAAACTTACTAAATTTTTATATTAATGGGTATAATAAGGTAATTAAAAAAAATACTAAAATTCAAACTTCTTGATTTACAAAAAAAAAAAATTTGATCAGAAAGATATATTAATTTTTTTTATCAAATTGTGATTTTAATCATAAAAAAAGTATAATTTTATGTTTAGTTGATAGGTTGAAGGTCAAAAGACAATAAAGTTTAATGTAGAATACTTACATCCGACCATTCGCTATACTCCCACCTAGTGGTATCGCACATAACTTCACACTTTTCGTACACCGGCTGCGGCTTTGGAATCCGCGAACAATGCCTCGGATCGACGGGAACATCATGACTACTGGGCCCAGCGTTAATTATCTCCATTCGTTGATACCTCGCGTCCACCTTAAGACACCCATAATTGATCTTCCGTTGTCCTTTCCCGCAATGGGCAGAACAGGGCCCCTTCGACACCGTATACCAAATCAATTGGCAATGCGTGTTGCAAGTTTGCTTTCGATGCAGCCCGTTCAAATCCAAATGACTGCAATAGCTATCGGCCTCCGTCTTGTTAGTGATCAAATTCCGGCAAGTCGGCCTCGTATACTGATGCCCGCTACATAACGAGTCGCATTTAGACCAATGTTTCCCGTATAGTTCCCAAGCAAATTTCGGGGCGTTCTCTATCCGAATTGTGTACCAATAGGTAATGTTCGGGAGCCTTATCTTCCCGACCGACAAAACCTCGAGCACCAAATCCTGCGTAATCTTCCGATTCTTCGAAGTCGTTATCGTCTCCACGATGCTATCCGACCCGCTGTAGTTCACCGTCAATCCTCCAAAGACGATCTCTTTGTTGAAAGTCGACACGCTCTTCAACCCGTTCAAGATGTAAAGGTCGGATTCTCCGTCTCGGAGGGCCAAATAATTCGAATCGTTCGTGTCGTTCTTGTAAGCCCATTGCTCGATTTTGATGTTGGAGCTGCCCTTGGGTATCCGGACGACCATGTTGTAGCCGTATTCCGTGGGTGTGTTAAACTTTCCTTCGATTTCCCGACATTTACTGTTGTCGCCTCCGCAGATCCCGCAGTTGTCTAACGTGTTGGCGGAGTTAAGGGTATTGTCACAACCGCCGGGGCGACAGATGCCGTTCACGCAGATGTCGTAGCCGTTCAGTTGGCATTTGGTGCCGTCGATCACCTTGTCTTTGAGGAGGTAATAGATGCTGGTGTTCTTGATGCGACAAAAGAGCTTGCAGTAGCTGTCGTTACCGCCAACTGAATTAAAAAACAAATAGACGATCGAATTTTGGTTTATTGTTTTCAATATTTATTTATTTTGACTTACTTCCGTACTTCGGGACCCAGACCGTGTTTGGAGGCAGATTTGGGATTTTCTCGTGCATCTTGCCGTTGAACGCTGCACATTGGACCTCCCTGAAACCAAACAACGGAACAAAAGAAAAATCTTCATTTAACTAGCCATTACAGCGATTCATTTAGACATCAAATCGTTTAGAGATTAATTAATCTTTTAATTACTAGTTCAAAGTGAATATGTATTCGAGTTCTTATCACAGACAACTAACCTAAAGTCCCGTTCTTCCTGGCAAGGTTGCGTATTGCAAGATTTGTAGTCTTTCCCCTTTCCTCGGCAATAAGTGCCCCCGTTAGCAGGCGGGGGAGAGTCGCAATTCCGTTTCCTCGTGGCGATGCCGCCGCCACAGCTCCGGGAACAAGGGCCCCAACTGGAATAGCAATCTAATCAATATAAAATTAATGATGGAAAGACGGGCCTATTGGTACGGGTTAAAACTGCTTACTCTTGCCAAGGCCCCCAGGCCCCGTCCTGGGGCCTGAGCAACTCACGATCTTGGTTTATGCATTCTCCGTGGTGGCACCAGCTGTCGATCCCGCAGGACGTCCCGTCAGCCCACGGGACAAAGAGGCTCTTGCAGGTGGCGTCGTCTCCTGTGCACCAGAGGGCTCGGCAGTTCGGTTGGGTTCGGTACTGAAGATAAAGAAAATAATTTTATTACATATTTTAATGGTTTAAATTAGTGTTCAGTTAATCTGGGCACAGAATGTCCTGGGTTACAATTAAGCTATCTTAATTACTTATTGTTTACATAGACATTGGGGATAACGCCAAAGGGGGTCTAGAATTTGATCTAAGCAATTTGAGATTTAAGAGAGGATTTTTATTATACTTAGGTACATATAATAAAAATTATGCGAAAGCGTCTTCTTGCTGATTTTGACGCTCCAGGAACATTGACTAGTTAAGTTATGCAACCAATGTGGAAAATGTGTTAGTGGTTGCCGAAGTGTAACGAACTAAAAATTATACGTAGACTCGATAATACCACAGACAATCTGGGATAATACCAAAGATTATAATATTCTTTGATAATACCAAATTAATTATTAGGTTGTACAATGTTGATTTTCAAATTATAGGCACGATATGCTCGCTCTCTCACCGCCTCGCACCTTTGGCACTCGTTTTTTAAGACACTCAACTGGAGTTCTTAACGTTCAATTATACGATATCTAAAATGTAAGACCGTAGCTAGTAATTATTAAATACAGCTTATAATTATTTATCATTTCTTATAATTATTATTATTTATGTACGACTCTGGATGCTGCTTCACACTTTCACAGGGCATGAACAATAAGACTGTTACTTTAGAAGTTATTGTATTGAATTGTTTCTGCATATGTTAATTATTGTTAATTATTGTATATGACATGGCATTGCACAATGCTTAATAAATTCTATTCTATTCTAATAATTACTAAGTACCGTCTTACATTTTGGATATTGTATAATTGAACGTTAAGAGCTCCAGTTGAGTGTACTAAAATCGAGCACCGAAGGCGCGAGTCGGCGAGCGAGCGAAGCGAGCGAGCGCAATGTTTCCACAATTTCAAAAAAATTGACAATCAATGTTATTCAACGTAATGATTAAGATAATATTTTTAATATCCGCTTGAATAATTCTTTTATTACCCATTTTAATAATTTATAAACTTATTATTATAGTAGTATGCGGCTTATTATCAATTCTAGTCATTTGATTTTTTTTTTTATTTGTCCTAACGATTAGTTATGATGAAAGTGATGATGAGATTATCGTAGTAGATTAAAGAGGATGGCTTACAATCTATGGGTGCTAAAATAAAATGATAATAAAATAATAATAAAATAGTAATAAAATAATAATAAAATAGTAATAAAATAATAATAAAATAATAGTAAAATAACAATTAAAAAAAAACAATAAAAAAAAATAATAAAATAACAATAACAAAAAAAAATAATTATAAGAAATGATAAATAATTATAAGCTGTATTTAATAACTACTAACTACGGCCTTACATCTTGGATATTGTATAATGAAACGTTAACAGCTCCAGTTGAGTGTATTAAAAGCGAGCAAAGCGAACGAGCGCAACATCCTCACAATTTGAAAACAATTGACTATCAATAATTTATTATTATTTTATTATTATTCTATTATTATTTTATTATTTTATTGTTATTTTATTATTATTTTATTTTAGCACCCATAGATTGTAAACCATCCGCTTTAATCTACTACGATAATGTCATCATCACTTTCATCATACCTAATCGTTATGACAAATTAGACAAAAAAATCAAATGATTAGAATTTATAATAAGCTCCATACTACTATAATAATAAGTTTTTAAATTATTAAAATGGGTAATAAAAATATCATTAAAGCGTATATTAAAAACATTATCTTAATCATTACGTTGTATAACAGTGATTGTCAATTTTTTTCCAATTGTGGGGGCATTGCGCTCGCTCGCTTCGCTCGCTCACCGCCTCGCGCCTTCGGCGCTCGATTTTAGTACACTCAACTAGAGCTCTTAACGTTCAATTATACAATATCCAAAATGTAAGACGGTACTTAGTAATTATTAGAATAGAATAGAATTTATTAAGCATTGTGCAATGCCAGGTCATATACAATAATTAATAATAATTAACATATGCAGAAACAATTCAATACAATAACTTCTAAAGTAACAGTCTTATTGTTCATGCCCCTGTGAAAGTGTGAAGCAGCCTCCAGAGCCGTACATAAATACAACTTATAATTATTTATCATTTCTTATAATTATTATTTTAAGTTTAGTTTAGTATTATTTTATTATTATTTCATTACTAATTTATTATTTTTTTATTATTATTGTATTGTTATTTTATTATTATATTATTACTATTTTATTATTATTTTATTATTATTTTATTATTGTTTTATTATTATTTTATTGCTATTTAATTATTATCTGTCGTAGTAGATTAAAGTGGATGGTTTACAATCTATGGGTGCTAAAATAAAATAATAATAAAATAACAATAAAATAATAATTATAAGAAATGATAAATAATTATACACTGTATTTAATAATTTCTAAGTACGGTCTTACGTCTTGGATATTGTATAATTGAACGTTAAGAGCTCCAGTTGAGTGTATTAAAATCGAGCGCCGAAGGCGCGAGGCGGTTGCAAGCGAGCGCAACGTCCCCACAATTTCAAAAAAATTAACAATCAATGTTATACAACGTAATGATTAAGATAATATTTTTAATATCCACTTTAATAATATTTTAAATATCCGTTTTAATAATATTTTTAATATCCGCTTTAATAATATTTTTAATATCCGCTTTAATAATATTTTTAATATCCGCTTTAATAATATTTGTATTACCCGTTTTAATAATTTAGAAACTTATTATTATAGTAGTATGTGGCTTATTATCAATTCTAATCATTTGATTTTTTATTTCTTATTTCTCCTAACGATTAGTTGCGATGAAAGTGTTGATGACATTATCGTAGTAGATTAAAGCGGATGGTTTACCATCTACGGGTGCTACAATAAAAGATTAATATAATAATAATGAAATAATAATAAAATAATACTGAAATAATAATAAAATTATAATAAAATACCAAAAAAAAAAAAAAAAATAAAATAACAATAAAAAAATAATAATTATAAGAAATGATAAATAATTATAAGCTGTATTTAATAATTACTAAGTATGGTCTTACATTTTGCATATTGTATAATTGAACATTAAGAGCTCTAGTTGAGTGTACTAAAATCGAGCGCTGAAGGCGTGAGGTGACGAGCAAGCAAAGCGAGCGAGCTCGAAGTCCCTATAATTTGAAAAAAATTGACAATCAATGTTTTATTATTATTTTATTAATATTTTATTATTATTCTATCATTATTGTATTATTATTGTATTATTATTTTATTTTAGCACCCAAAGATTGTAAACCATCCGTTTTAATCTACTACGATAATGTCATCATCACTTTTATCGTAACTAATCGTTACGACAAATAAGAAAAAAAAAACAAATGATTAGACTTGATAATAAGCCCATAATACTATAATAATATAATTGTATGGAGTACAACTATAATCATAAGTTTCTAAATTATTAAAACGGGTAATAAAAATATTATTAAAGGGGATATTAAAAATATTATCTTAATCATTACGTTGTATAACATTGATTGTTAATTCTAATTTATTAATTTTAATTGTTGAACTACATACATATATCCTGATGATGCCGACATAAACTGGCAAAATGTCAAATAATAAAAAAAAATCATACAACTCATAAAAGTATTTCAATAAAAATAATACACTCAAGATACCCTCGATTAAAAGCAAGAAATTAAATAAAATGAGCCAAGAAAGAAAAAGAAATAATGTAAGTACTTATTGTAGGCAAATAACATTCGTATCTGATTCATCGGTTGCCTAACTTGCAGTATCCTCATTTACCCGATTGTAGATGACTATACATATCATACTTATATCATTACCATCTTTTTACAAAGAAATTATTAGAAATTAAAAAATATATATTTACTAACCATAAAAGTGCACAATCTAGACTCCTTCCCGAATTCCAACTCGCACTGTTTGTCGATTTCGAACAGCTCTCCCGGAAATTGATCGGAAATTTTTTCTGTGATATAGTTTTCCTCTGGCGGCTCTAATAGGCAGTTGGATTTCGGATCTCTAAATTAAAAAAGAAACATTGACATTAAAAAGATACATTAACATTAAAAAGATACATTGACATTAAAAAGATACATTCACATTAAAAAGATACATTCACATTAAAAAGATACATTCACATTAAAAAGATACATTCACATTAAAAAGATACATTTTAGTAATAAAAGAATTCTTGGCTCTCTTATTACAGATAATACTATGGTAGATCAATAAATTATTACGTTATTCACCACCGTACTTGATCTAAAAAGCAAGTTTCCTAATAAACACTAGCCTATTAAAGGCAGCAAGCGAGAATAACAAATAAACAATTATTATTTACTCTACTCTACTTAATTTCATTAAACAGGAAAGAGGTCGCTATTGTGAAACAATCAGAGCCAAGTATGTGACATAAAGCGGCTCTGACATAAAAGACCGGTTTTTTTAAATTCTTTTTCCCAGCTGAGCACTCATTCATCTCTCGCCTGCTTGGCAAGAATGTGACATCTCTCGTTTCGATCTCTCTTTAGCATTCAATTGATCTCTCTCGGCCTTTTACGGCTTTGGGTCCCATTTGGCATTCTACAAATGTAATCGCCGCAATTATTAACCTACTTGGGAGATAAATGCAGTTTTATTTTAATTAATTACTTGCGTGTGTTTATTTTTTTATTTTGTGTGATTTTTATTTTGTGTATTATTTTATTTCGTATATTTTTTTTATTTTTTTATTTTGTATATTTTTTTTATTTTTTTATTTTGTATATTTTTTTATTTTGTGTATTTTTTTATTTTATTATTTTTTATTGAGAACATATGTGATTGGTGACTTACTGTATATATATATATGGTTAATAAATATCTATCTATCTATCTATCTATCTATAATACAAGTAAAAACTTACTCAAGAAAGTCGAATAGCTTCTGCTTGGAACAGTTGGACCAATGCCACGGTTTTGTCCCGTTCTCGATGGTCTTGCTCATGATATTTTTTGACTTCTCGGCTTCCGGGAATTCGTCACAGTTGTCCTCCTCGTCATGCATCATGCTTAAAGTATGTCCGAGTTCGTGAGCGATAACGAACGAAGTCGATAACCCTCGATCTTTGACAACGGCACAACTCGATTGGCTGCACATTGACGCCACCTCGGCCACGCCCAAAGTGTGGCAATTCCCCGAAGTCTTGTTCTTGCAAATGTTCGCCCTCGTCAGCAGCAAAGCCGCATTATAAGGCTCATGGAGCTTCCGTTGCCAATGGCAGAACTTCCGCAAAATCTCCTCGAGGGCCCCGCCGGTAAACTCTTGGTTTTCGAGAATATGTATTCGGACGACCGTCAACGACATCGGGCTGCCGATCGAGGCGTCTTTGAAGAGCAAAGCCACATGGGACATGAGGGTTAAGATATAATGGGTCAAATCGTCTCGGGTCTTGTGGTATTCGAGCATTTGACGATCGGCTACGACCATCGTCTTAATGAAATATTCGTGGCTTTCGGAATGTCCATCGGAGGTGTCGTGGCCGCTATGGTTGAGCCCCTCGGTCGGCTGTCTATTGTAGCCCAAATCTCGGATTTTCCTCTTCGGGGAGAAATTCCGTGGGGATTCCGAAGAAAACTCGCTTGACGATTCGTGTTGCTCATATTTCCGGTTCGTGTCGAGATCGTCGATTAAGACGCTTCTTTTCCAAATTGTGTGTTCATTTGTTTGTTGGTTAGCGGCGTGACTGCTGTCAGATAACAGAGTTGTCGATTGTTTTGCTAAAAGATTCATTTGTTTTATTTATTACTTATATATTTATTTATTATTTATACATATATATATATATATATATTTATTTATTACTTATATATTTGTTGTATTACATATATATGCTTATTATATTACATATATATGCTTATTGTATTACATATATTTGCTTATTGTAGTTTATTATTAAATTATTATGTGAAAGACCTATAAACCGATAAGCAGAGCACGATAAATACTACCAGATACTAACAACATAACAGATAATAAATAGTATTTATCGTGGTATTTATAGCCTTGGGCTTATAGCCGTCTGCCGAATCGTCTGATAGTTCCGCAATTTATTTTGCCATTAAGTTATGTTAATGCCGAGCATTCGGTGGGCTATAAATAGATTAAATGGAGGTTTCCTTGTTGTGCTGTATCTTATTTCATTATGCTCGTAACGCCAACAAAAATTTTTTAAACAAATAAAAATTACCTATCCTGGGAGGTTCGACTTCGATTTTGTTATTGTTGTCATCGGACACGTGTGTCGTCTTCCTAATTCGATGCAAAATGCTCCTCTCGACATCGTCATGATATTTCTCAGCTGGCTCGATGATGTAGCTGCCATCCGATGTTGTTATATAGCCAGTCTGAAACAATTTCAATATTTTATAATTAATTATAATATCAAAAACTAAGAAATAAAGTCTTCAAAATGATTACAGGTTGACATCTGTTATCTTATAGGTTAAGTTTATGTCAAATTTGACAATTAAACTATATACTCGTATACGTCTTTACATTGAATTTATTTCAAGAAGAAGAAGAACAATACGCTTACGCCCCCTCTCGGTGCAATAACTAATGGCGACCTGAGCTGTCATCTCGATTGTCATTTTGATAATGTCAAATTCTGTTCTATAAGTTTCTGGCTTAAAATGTGCTAAATAATTATAATTTTGACAGTATAAATTATAACGAGGGAATTTTATTAATTCTTGTTTAATTTTTTCAGATTCTGGACAGTTGACATTTAGGTAAGTCAATTTCGTCTCTTATAAAAATTAATGTAGGACAAAAAATCAATTTTTAATCAATTGCCAATCTTAAGTATACATATATACAGTTCAGAAGAAGTCAAAGTGTACAGTTAAAAGTTTCGCATATTTATGTAAATAATACCACTTTTAACGGGGTCCCACTATAACACTAGAATATGTATGTAAATTGTCTTTTTTCTCTTGTCTTGTCTTTTCGTATGAACAGTCAATTTCGTCTAGCCACCAATTCTCTAATAAAGTAGAACACTACAGGGAAAGTGTCGATTGTTTTCGTTTCGGTTAATTTCTATTCAGTTTGTTTTTATACGTTTTATTTTTATACGTTTTATTTTTATATGTTTTATTTTTATACGTTTTATTTTTATACGTTTTATTTTTATACGTTTTATTTTTGTTCATTTTTCTTTTTATTCATTACGCTTTTTATTTATTACGCTTTTTATTTATTTCGTTTTTATTCGATTGATGGAATTTCTTTGCCCATCTTAGGCATAACGTCTTAAGGCACAAATCTAAACTAAGCCCATAAAAATTTTATGGCTTCGTCTTATGTGAGACATTCTTGCAGCTGCAAGGAATCCTACATTCAAGCAGCAATTTACGAGCAATAAACACGGTAGTAAATAAATGGCTCCTAATAGAAGTGCATAAAATGTTTCAATTCATTTCGTAGCCCAATTCAAAAATGATCCAATAAGATGCATCATGTCCGAAAGTGGCCTATGACTTAAATTAGATTCACCAGAATTATTATTAGTACAAATCGAAACGTAAATATTTATTGAAATATGGTTCTAATCGGAACTGTTCACACTTACAAGTGTCTCTGAATCATTGAACTCTAAATAGAGCTAAGCAGAACAGCAAACAGAGGCATCTCCTCGGATAACCCATAAACCCGAAATAAGAGGAAATTTATGCTAATCGAGTCGTTTTTATGTATTGACGCCTCTAATGTATTTAAATATTCGGCATATGGCCAACACGGCCAATGAAATCACAATTAAGAAGCAAATACGAATTAGAGGGCCTAGCGGAAAGTTATAGGCTCAAAATTTCTAACTGTTTGCCCGAGACGCTATATATAGGAGTAGTCGCGAAGAAATTAACATTTTGCCCGGTTAGAGTGACCGATATGAAGTACCTGCTTTTGTGTAGTCTTCTCGTTGTGGTTCCGGCTATAATAGGTAAATATTTTTTATTCCTTTTTTCGTTTAGTATCATAATTTATGTTTTATCTTGTCACAATATATGTGTAAAATAACATAGATAATAATGTATTATAATAATAATAATATTATAATAATAATAATATTATAATGTAACGTCTTATAATATAATAGTCGGCTTCACTGCGCTCGACTACATCATCGTCGACAACCTCTGGGCGATCATCCGCAAGTTGCCCCTCGCCAGCTTCCCGTCGACGACGACCGTCAACGATAGTTCAGTTGTCTTCTACTTCACGAATGCGACGTTCAACACCACGCCAGTTTTGCTGGCGGATGCCAATTTGACTCTCGTAAACACTTCGATGACGACAGTCTACATCATTCACGGATGGCTTGAGACCTCGAATGTTTCGTGGGTCTCAAGTATGGTGGCGGCTTACCTCAAAAAAGGCAACTATCAGCTGATTATCGTCGATTGGAGCGTCGCCTCGAACGTGTCTTATCCGGAAGCCGCGCAGAACACGCAAGCCGTCGGACAGATCGTCGCCAAAGAAATCCTCAAGACGAACATCACCTTATCGAACATTCATCTAGTCGGATTTTGCCTTGGGGCCCAAGTTGCCGCATTTGCCGGAAAGACGATCCAAGGAATGAGGACCCAGAAAATACAAAGGATCTCAGGGTTAAGTCCCGCAGGACCATTATTCTCATTTACTTCCTCAAGCCAGCATTTATACCGAACGGATGCCGTGCTCGTCGACGTCACTCACTCTGACGTAGGAGGCTTTGGCTTTATCGGTTCCGACGGAACCGCCGATTTTTACGTTAATTCCGGAGCTGCCATTCAACCGGGATGTCCCTTTGTTGTTGTCGCCACCAAAGAGGACATCAACTTACAATCGCTTCCGTTGATTAGATGCAATGCCATAAGGTCTGTGGAGGTCTTCATCGAGTCGATTAATTCCAATAATTTCGTGGCAACTCAATGTACGAATCCGTTCAGCTACTACACAGGTTTGTGTACCTTTAACGCCATCTGTGTTTATGGTGAGAATATGCCCACTAGTGTCACCGGGATATACTTTTTCACGACCAATGGACGACCTCCTTATAGCAAGGGTGTCACTAGGATATTCAGGAAGAAGTAAATTTACTTATGTATTTGTATAATTTATTTATTTATTTGTATAATTTATTTATTTATTTTTATAATTTATTTTTTTATTTTTATAATTTATTTATTTATTTGTATAATTTATTTATTTTTATAATTTATGTATTTATTGTTAATTTATTTATTTATTCATTTATTGGTTGATTAACTTATTGTTTCATTTATAAGTTGATTTGATTGTCGATTTATTTATTTATATAATTTTCCTTTTATTTAGTTTCAATTGTTATTGTTTTGTATTCTATAACACCTTTTTGAGTTTTGAATAATAATATTTTTTATTTTCTTTTTACATTGATTATCAATAGCTTTTCCATATTTTTCATATTTCTTTATTTAACAATTATATACAGCAATATAATGTCAGGTCCGTACAGTTAACAATCAATTTTATGCATTCTGTAAGCTTAGAGCAAAACAATAATTTATTTCGTTGCTTTTTAAATTGTTGATGCAAGTAGTTAAATTCTCCCTTACAAAACTCATTGATATTCTTTAAAATGCGATTTTTTCATAGTGTCGCAACCATCGATACACACTCACCATAGAAATCATATTCTTTAAAATGGGAAAATTACCGAACGAAATTATTAAAAGTACTAAATAACCTTCACATTCTTATTTTTATTATTTTTTTTTTAATAATGAAAAAGAAAAAGTCAAAAAACAATCAAGTTTAATACGAAAGTATTATATGTATCGGTACGGAAGAAAACTGGAAATATAAGAACGGAAAGATTAAGCAGATGTAAGGAAAACGTGCAACCTTCATTTGAATAAAAATGTGGACATCACAGAATTTTATAATAATTTTTAAAAGAGGTAATTGGCTTACGACGCAGACAAGCCGACGTTAAATAAACAAGTAAAAGAAAGATATCAAATGTTAATTTTTTTAATTTAATATCATGTCATAGTACCCCCGAACAAGTTTATAATAATAATTTTTTCAACCATAATCTTTTAATAAATTAAACATTCAGAAACCTATGATAATTTTATTTATTCGAAACTTCAATACCCAAAACAAACGTCAAGGAGTCAAGAAAAAAAATTAAGTTTATTAAATTGAAATAATTGATAGTTCTTAACAAGGATTGTTAAAATGTTATCATCATTAGTTAAATTATTTATTATTACGCAATAGTTTATGGTAACTATTGCCATGCCATAAAGTATTGCGTAATAATAAATCTTTAATTACGGCATATATTAATGTTTTATTGGGCACTTTATGAAGTCAACGAACCTCAAAAATAATAAACTCTCTAGCCGAGGACCGAAAGACTAATTAATGTCCACTTTAAATCCAATTAAGAAATCAAAAAACTTGTTTTGGACAAGCCTACTTGGCTTTGCCCATCACTAGCGTCCTCTCAGGCATTTGTTTTGTAGTGGTTTGTGGTGAAGTTGCAACATGGTTGTCAATACGATCTTCAATTTATTCTTTTGTTTCGTGATTGTCAAACTCTGCTTTTTGGAGGGAGTTTCACTTTCAAGAGAAGTTTCAATAAAATTAACTAACGTGTCAAACGATTTGTACCCATTCCAACCTACGCACCAAGAAAAATTCTCATTTATCTTCGGGACCTCCATTATAGAAGACATTCTCAACATCGTCTACCACAAGCAACCGTTCGACGAAGATTCCCGACATTCGACAATCAGCGACCATCACGTCAGCATGACACTAATAAGCAGGCATTTGTCTTCGCCTGTCGTTTTGCATCCGTCGGACAAACCAAAACAGTTGATCAAATCATGGAAACCAACCGTTTTCATCATCCACGGCTGGCTAGGTCACAAGAATGTGGAGTGGTACGGAGACATGACGGACGCCTACTTGACGAAGGGCGACTTCCAGGTGGTGCAGGTTGATTGGTCAGGTCCTGCGCAGGAAGGATACAAGACGGCGGCGGAAAACGCCAAAGTTTTAGGTCGAATTCTAGCGAAACGAATTTTGGACATGAGGCTCCCTCTGGGGAGCGTCCACCTGATTGGCCATTCCCTCGGGGCGCACGCCGCGGGGTTCGCTGGGAAAGTCCTGCGAACTAAAACTGGGGGGAGTCTGTACCGGATCACCGGGTTGGATCCAGCAGGCCCTTTGTTCGAAGGGACGCCGTTCGACGAACATCTGAACAGCAATGACGCGGAGATGGTCGATTGTTACCACACGGACGCAGGGATAACTGGATTTTCATCGGCCGATTGCACCGTCGACTTTTATCCCAATGGGGGGAGGTTCCAGCCGGGGTGTCCCCTCGTCCCGATCATGGACTTCCAGGATTTTAGGGTCGATTTGTTCCCTCTCTTCTTCTGCAGCCACCTGAGGAGCGTCCAGTATTTTATCGAGTCCATCAACTCGGCCTACTTCGTCGCCACGAGATGCGACTCGTACCTCAACTTTGTCCTGAAGCAGTGCTGGAGGAACAACAAAGTGATCTTCGGCGAAGATTTGCCTCGATCGGCTAGGTTCGTTTACTACTTAACCACGAACTGGTCGAAGCCTTTCGCTTTAGGATTCACCGGCAATAGCAACTCCAGATATTCTAGTAATAATAGTGGCAATAATAACAAGCCAGTGAGTTTGCAGTCGTTGAATTTGATTTATAATGATTATGGAGCAATATAGTTTTGTAAATCTGTATTTTTTTGATATAACATGATATTCAGTTAACATCTCAATTTATTATCAAATAGTACGACCCCTCTGAGACAATCGCTGGACAAAATTCGCCAAATGTGGCAGTTGGGCTCAATTTGCAGGCTCCCAGCAAAAACAAAAGATAGCTAGAGCATTGGCTTGCTTGATAACTCGAATTTTTGATGGATTCCGTATAATAGTAGGCGGACTTCAGATGACTGCAAAAAACTGAAATCGACTTTAGAATGAACATCAAGTCCAGATATTAATATTAATATTAAGTAGGTACTTATAAATATTAATATTAAGTACTTATAAATATGCAGAACTAATTAACTTACCGGTACTCAAAACTTCTTCCGTAAGCTCGTTCAAATAATTCACATCAATGGACAAACATCCAGGCTGCAGAGCCACCCCACCGTTCGGATAAAAATCAATGGATCCAAGTGGGGGACCGTAACCGAAAACAAAAGAATCTGAATGGACGACATCCACGAATTTCGCGTCAGTTTTGCAAAGACGCTGGTCAGTTGGATACCCCGCGAAAAGAGGTCCTGCAGGATCCAATCCTGTGATCCTGCTAACTTTCTTCCCGCCAAAAGCCGTCTGGATCTTTTTCCCGGCGAAACCACAAACGTGCGCGCCTAAAGATTGGCCTACTAGATGCCCCAAATCCAGATTGGTGAAGCCCAAAACTGTCAAAACGTGGTTGGCCATGATGGATCCGACGCCTTTGGTGTTTTGCGCCGCTATTGGGTAAACCGCCGAAGCAGGCTGGGTCCAGTCGACTTGGATAATCTGATTGTCACTTTTTTGTAGGTAGGCTTTTGTCATAGCTGTCACCCAAGCAGTGGTGTGAGTCACTATCCAACCGTGAACCAAATAAACGACTTTTTTTGTAGTATTGATCAAGTTCTTGTTATTTGGATTTAGGAGGATTCCATTCGGATACGAGTTGTTCACGAAATAAAAAGTCACTTTTGACGGATCGACTACCGTGGGAGCGGCTTGGACAAGAGGTAGATTAAGCAAAATGTCGACAATGTCCGTTAGGTCGGCTTTGCAGGGTTCTGTAACGCAACCTACCCACAAAATGAGAACGAGGGAAGAAAGGAAACGAAGAGACATTTTGTTGTTTCGTACGTTCCTTCTGTAGGATTTTGGGTAACTGCGATACGAACGGAGGAACGAACGGGTGAAGATAAGGGGAGGCCGATAAATTAGTTAATTGGTTGCGCAGGTATTCGCGGAAAGAGGCATAGTTGTAATCTATAAACGTAATTGGCGGAGATTCCGATGGTGCCAGAGGTTGAAACATATGTGCTAAATCAGTTTTCGCGAATAAGCTGATGATACCAGGGTGAAAGGAAGAATAGTAATTAGTACTAAGTAGAAAATGATGGACCTATATTCAATTGCAATGAGATGAATAACTGTTTTGATATAGAAAATATATTATTCTACAAAAGTTGACTTCCCGACCGAGTATCCCAAAAAGCGTTCTTAGCGGACGCCTAGAGGTCAAAACAAAGGTTCATGCAAAACTTCAGATCAATAGGTTGAGCCATTTTTGAGATTTCGTGATTATTATCGGTCAGACAGTGGATTGCACCTTTATATATATACTAGCAGACCCGTCGTTCTTCGAACGACACTTTGAGTGCACGGTTTTTTCAAAGGGGCAAGAGTGTAGTATACATGAAAGAAGTGGAAAGAGAGGCCAAGACAT
>JAWQRP010001062.1:0-21473 GCA_033557875.1 Quadriops clusia | reverse complement strand
AGTTAACTTTTAGTTTTTAATTTTGTTATAATATATTTTGTATCCTGATGATGCCTAAATAATAAAGGCGAAACGTCGAGAAATACATATTTTGAAAACAAAAAAGTTAAGACTCTAAATACAAAAAAAATTAAAAAAAATATAATAATATATAGTGAGTCAAGAAATAATAAATATTTTTATAGTTTTATTCGACGTTTTACGGTTTATTCGACTTTTTACAGTTTTTTCCACTTTTTACAGTTCGTTCGACTATTTACAGTTTACTTGATTTTTTACAGTTGATTCGACTTTTTACAAATCATGTAGTTTTCACAGTTATTTGTCTTTTCAAATATTTCTACTCTTTACATTTTATTCTGCTTTTTACAAATCATACGCATTTTACAAATCATAAGCATTTTACAAATCATAAGCATTTTACAAATCATAAGCATTTTACAAATCATAAGCATTTTACAAATCATAAACATTTTACAAATCATTCAGCTTTTTACAGGTTATTCTAAACTTTACAAATCATTCAGCGTTTTACAATTTGTTCTAACCTTTACAAATCATTCGCATTATAAGTTTAAAAAATAAAAACATAAAATTTTATGCACGTTCAAAAATTCAAGTATATTATTTTGTATGAACGCAATCTATTTCCCTCGAGACAAGCTAAAATTGAAACTAAATAATTAAAGTCGGATGGCCATTTATAACAGATTGTGGTGCGAAGCCATAAACGTAAGAGGATTAAACTCGGCCAAATGGACCACATTTCAGTTAATGTTGATTCAACAAGTTACTCGCCACCGGATGCTGTACTAGTCGGGACAACAAAGTAACTTCTTGCATTTTCTACTTTACAAAACATCTCGAAGACAAGTGGGGAAGTTGTGTATAAGTCAGATTTAAAACGGTGATACGTTTAATATCAAAAGCTAGGTGCCTACTCTTTATTTGGAAATAATCGAGAACATTTAAGATACAGTGTGAGGTATAAAATCTGTGCCATAAGGAAAACAGTAATTTTGGTTGTAGGGAACAATTTTTTTTAATTTACTACTAAAATTTCATCTGTTTTTATTTCAGTACAGAAAATTTGCTTAATTTTATTTAATTTGCTTAATTTTATTTAATTTGCTTAATTTTATTTAATTTCCTTAATTTTATTTAATTTGCTGAATTTTATTTAATTTGTTTGATTTAATTTAATATTTTAAACTAAAATATTTATATTTTAATAAAAAATGTATGTACCCATACAAAAATTTTCAATTTTTATGTAGCATGCATTTTCAAAGTTTAGATTCTAAACCATTCCGTTCTATGTATAACAATAAGATTCCTAATCAATAGAATGTCTTTAAATTATTATGCAATAAGAACTATTTAAGTTAGTTTCATTGTCTATTATTTTTTTCTGCTCTTTCACTGCATGACATTGCCTCCTATAACATTTACGTATATGCACATTCCACAGTTCTTGATTATGTTCCATCCAACGTTCCATCGCATAACCTCACTTTTCGAAAATTCACCAGATTGCATCTAAAGCTAATTAACTAACTGGTAATGTATAATTTACACGTTTGGCCCATATTTAGGCCCCAATAGGGCTCTAAGACGTCTGACTCGTTCCTTCAAAAAATGACAGCGGCGTAGATGGTAAGCCGCCTGCGATGGAGTTGAAATGTCAAAATTCCGACTTTCAGCTTCAAGCTTGTTTATACGGGGGGTACCCGCGACCCTTTGGTACGAAACAAATTATTCGCTAAAATAAACGATTAGAGCAAAACAATACGTACGTTACGACGGTAATTATGTTTGTTGATTCTAGTCCCCAAGAATAATTATGTGTACAACGATACCAATATTGCAGCAAAAAATCTTGATTTCGAACCGGAGCTCGTATTTTTTACCCATAATTACATCCTCGAGGAGATAATGGATTATACGTAACCGAGGGTATTGTTTTACAGCGAATTTCAAGGTTTGAGCTCGGGACACAATGGGTAATTTGTCAGATATTTTTGGTTTCTTGTAAATGAGCGTCTAGTTCCGGAAACAAAGGATGAACCCTCCTCCAATGGAGGCTGCCGAGCTCGCATTTCCTAATTGGCGTTTTATTTCGTACTGAATACTTCCTCCTCTTATTGTCTAACAAGTTTGCGCGGAAAGCAGACCGCTTGTGCCCCTAATATGAAACAATGAGTGGAATTCGGTTTAACTTTTAGTTGGGCCCTATCCTTGACATATCTCACTACCTTAATTCTATTCCACCTTAATTGTATTCCTCGTAATAAGTGGATTATTGTGGGGCGAAGAGGGTGCGTTCTAGGGAAGTTTTTCCAGCAGAAATTTCCCGAGAAAATTTGTAATTCAGTCAGGGGCCGCGCATAGGTTTGTAAGTTGGCGAACAAAGGGCTTGATGTATTCATCTAAAATCAAAGTCCTAACGGTTTTCTATAGAATGCTCTTTTCATAGGGTCTCCTCCATATAGCCTCCTCCATTGGGCCTCCTCCATTGCGCCTCCTTCACACAACAGAAGCTGAGGGTAAGTTCGCAAAAAGTACTCTTCAGAACTATTTAACGCATTCTTGGCGTGCTCCGCTGACGCCCCCATTATCCTCCCTCTACGTTATTCCCCTGCATACACACCTCAGCGTTTCCACGTTTTCACTTTGTTGCTCTTCCCCACATTCCATTTGTGCCATCTTTATTACGCCTAGGATGAAGACTGGAATTTTTATGTTGTTTAGACTTTGCGAGCTAATGTAATCTATTTTCATTTGAGCTATTTTTTTTTAAATTTAAAATAGATAAAAATTTAAAATAGATAAAAATTTAAAATAGATAAAAATTTAAAATAATCACAAACTGTAAGAGATGATAGAAACGAGCAATATAAAGTTATATACCTGTCTAAGGGATGTTTCCCTAGGCTCTCGCAACGAACTTTACTCCTTGCAACAACATCGGATCATTCTAACGCCCTCTAAGTGTTTTTAAATGTTTTCGTGTAAAATGCGTTTATAACCTCCAGCGTTTTGTTGAATAAGTTACGGACTTTAATGGAGGAATCGTGAATATTTTACACTCTCGCATGTGAGCCGGGATTAAAGTTGAAATCTGTGTTTCTTAGGGAACGGCACGGAATTTGTCTGCCGGCTGTGCATCCTGCAAACACCGGAAATTACATAAAAATCCAAAGCAAATTTAAGGCGACTTACGGGTAAGGGAAGCTCGCCACTCGAACTTCTTTATCGGGTCTCATCTTCAAATAGAGTTATGTTATGGGGATAAAACAACATCAGAATTTTATCACGGAAAATTTCCAATTCTCTTGTTATGTTTTCCGCGTACAACGATACCAATATTGCGCTGAAAAATCTTAAGTAAGTCACTACATTATGCATTTAATTGAATGCAATGCCAAAGTTTGTCTGGTCGACTGCACGTAGCTTAATATGTACCTGATAGCAGCATAAGCCAGAGGCGTTTCAACTCGTTCTATTTGCGTGAGACTCGACAGACATCCTTATAATTTCTTAAATGTATTTATAGGAAAGTCTAGTTAGTTTTCTATTAGCTATCAAGGAAAAAGGTGAAAAAACATCTCGTTTGAGACCATTGTGTCAGTTCAATTAGCGATATTAAATACCAATACCTCCGGGACGTAGCCGTTGTGAAGTTGAGCTGAAATTCAATTATTTTCCAATCAAGAAAAATTTAATTTGGCTCGCATGATATAAAAGAAGCGCAAGGTTGGCTCTAACAAAATAATAAGATATGGCCATCTCCTGCTGGGGCCGAATTTAGAGCAATTCCTCGTCGTTGCCACAGCTGAGTTCACGTGATTTGACTTCAACTCCCACACGCATCTTCGAAGACCAGAGAGGATCGTTCATGAACGATATCTCCTGAGTGCTGAGGCACTAAATCACCAATAGGTCACGCAGACTTATTAAACATCTCGCAAATTTCTTTTTCTGGAAAATACACTTTTTGGGAGATACATTATCTTGGGGATACATTTTCTGGGGGATACATTTTCTGGGGGATAAATTTTCTGGGGGATACATTTTCTGGGGGATAAATTTTCTGGGGGATAAATTTTTAGGCAAGATAAATTTTTAGACAAGATAAATTTTTAGACAAGATAAATTTTTGCGCGACTTAGCTATTTTTTACAAGAAGAACTGTTCGCCGGAACGTTGATCTAACGATGCAATTAGTAGAAAATTCAATTGCGCCTCGTGCTGGAGCACAATTTCACAAACACTTTTGAGAAAAAATTCACCGGCGGAACAAGAGATACTGTTACATGTACATAAATAAAGCTTCCAGTAATGATGATGCAAAAAGACATCTTCCGACTCTTGAAGCTGGAAATCATATTCTCAACGAGCTTCCACGTTGTGCCCTTGTATTATGCAGGAGCTTAACGTTATTACAAGTAGCGACTATTACGACGTCATTTATTCACAATTTCAGCTTGAAGGTATTTTAGATGCAGTGCATTATATGCAGGAGCTAAATATGCGTGACATCTAGGATTTAAAGCAGTTTAAATTTAAATAACTTGAAGTTGCAGAGAGAATACTAACTGAAAATATAAACAAAGTAGGAAGAATAAATAAAATAAAATAGGATAATAGAAGTAAAATAGGATAATAAAAAAAACAAAAAAGGATAATAAAAAAATAGGATAATAAAAATAAATGCAACAAAATAAATAAAATATGATAAATAAACATATAGGGCTAATCAGATATTAAATGTTTGAAAATAATTACATATAATTATTGAGACGAAGAAAATGACGGTGTAAAAACCAATTTATAAAAAACAATTTAATACCTATAACGACATCGAGTCTAGTGTCTATAAGCGAGCGCCGCAGGCGCGAGCGGCGAGCGAAGCGAGCTAATCCGTTGTTCAATGATCTTATTATAAAGATTATCGTTTGAGATAGAAAACGTTAGTAGGTATTTATAAAGTTAAAAAATTATAAAGTTGTAAAATTATAAAGTTAAAAAATTATAAAGTTCAAAAATTATAAAGTTTAAACATTTGAAAATATGCTAAAGAAACCTAGGATAATGAAGACATCAAACTTTTGAAAATATGCCAAAGAAACACAGGACTATTAAAACACTAAAAGTTAGAAAATAATTATAAATAAGTATTGACACGAAGAAATTTGCTTTATAAAAAACAATTTAATGCCTATAACGATATCGAGTGGCTTAAGTCTAGTGTCTTTTAACGAGCGCCGCAGGCGCGAGCAGCGAGCGAAGCGAGCTAATCCGTTGTTCAATGATCTTATTATAAAGATTATCGTTTGAGATAGAAAAAGGTTAGTAGGTATTTATAAAGTTAAAAAATTATAAAGTTCAAAGATTATAAAGTTAAAAAATTATAAAGTTCAAAAATTATAAAGTTCAAAAATTATAAAGTTAAAAAATTATAAAGTTAAAAAAATTATAAAGTTAAAAAATTATAAAGTTAAAAAATTATAAAGTTCAAAAATTATAAACTTAAAAAATTATAAAGTTTAAACATTTGAAAACATGCTAAAGAAACCTAGGATAATTAACACACTAAACTTTTGAAAATATGCCAAAGAAACACAGGGCTATTAAGACACTAAAAGTTTGAAAATAATTATAAATAAGTATTGACACGAAGAAATTTGTTTTTTAAAAAAACAATTTAATTCCTATAACTACATCGAGTAGCTTAAGTCTAGTGTCTTTAAGCGAGCGCCGCAGGCGCGAGCGGCGAGCGAAGCGAGCTAATTCGTTGTTCAATGATCTTATTATAAATATTTTCGATTTAGATAGAAAACATCAGTAGGTATTTATAAAGTTAAAAAATTATAAAGTTAAAAAATTATAAAGTTAAAACATTATAAAGTTAAAAAATTATAAAGTTAAAAAATTATAATGTTTAAACATTTGAAAATATGCTAAAGAAACCTAGGATAATTAAGACACTAAACTTTTGAAAATATGCCAAAGAAACACAGGGCTATTAAGACACTAAAAGTTAGAAAATAATTATAAATTAGTATTGACACAAAGAAAATTGCTTTATAGAAAATAGAGAATAGATAATGGAGAATAGAGAATAGAGAATTGAGAATAGAGAACAGAGAATGGAGAGTTGAAAATAGAGAATTGAGAATAGAGAATAGAGACTAGACACTAGACACTAGACACTAGAGACTAGAGACTAGAGACTAGAGACTAGAGACTAGAGACTAGTGGCTAGAGACTAGTGACTAGAGACTAGAGACTAGTGACTAGAGACTAGAGACTAGAGACTAGTGACTAGAGACTAGAGACTAGTGACTAGAGACTAGAGACTAGAGACTAGACACTAGACACTAGACACTAGACACTAGAGACTAGAGACTAGAGACTAGAGACTAGAGACTAGAGACTAGAGACTAAATACTAGACACTAGACACTAGACACTAGACACTAGAGACTAGAGACTAGACACTAGAGACTAGAGACTAGAGACTAGAGACTAGTGACTAGAGACTAGTGACTAGAGACTAGTGACTAGAGACTAGAGACGAGACACTAGACACTAGAGACTAGACACTAGAGACTAGACACTAGAGACTAGAGACTGGAGACTAGAGACTAGACACTAGAGACTAGAGACTAGACACTAGAGACTAGAGACTAGAGACTAGTGACTAGAGACTAGAGACTAGAGACTAGTGACTAGAGACTAGAGACTAGACACTAGACACTAGACACTAGAGACTAGAGACTAGACACTAGAGACTAGAGACTAGAGACTAGATACTAGAGACTAGAGACAAGTGACTAGAGACTAGAGACTAGACACTAGACACTAGAGACTAGACACTAGAGACTAGATACTAGAGACTAGTGACTAGAGACTAGAGACTAGAGACTAGAGACTAGCTAATAGAAAATAGAAAATAAAAAAATAGAAGTAAGTAGTAAATAGAAATAGACAGATTATATTTCTTATAAAAAACAATTAGTACATTTAATTTGGTATATATTTATTCTCTTAGTAATTTTTATTACCTTTGCTTGTAAGTTGAGGACCAACTTGAGAAAGTATGTATTCATTCTCTTAATAATTTAACAACTTATCGAAGGATGAGAAGGCCTCAGATAAATCTAATAAGATAACCGACATAAAAGCAAAATGAAATAAATGCTCCGCTAAAACTACTACTTCCTCGCAAGCAGCCATCAGAAAATTCAAGATGACTTCATCAGGAAATTTTTGCGTTTTATCTCCAGATAGCAGTTTACTGCCAACTATTTCCGAGGCGATAGTTATCTCGCAACTAGAAGCTGCATATATCTTCCCTTATCGAAGAGAAATGGACGTTAGCCATTCTTAAAAAGTAGTTACAACTTATTCTCGCAAGACACCGCATGACATAAAGTTGACCATAAATCCCGTATCCTGCTTTATGGCACAATGTAACTTTTTCGCAACATTTGCTCCCTATGACAAATAGCTATTGTACTCATTCCGCACGTTGTGCTCCCGCGGTTCATTTCACTTAAAGTAATAGAGAAGTCATGGCGATGGCAAAAATGGGAGAACGTTTTGCAAATGTGACAAGGAGATATGCACGAGAATTTTTCCCTCTTTTATGCGAAAGGTATTCGCGAGAGCATTGTTGCTTTTCTTTCTTTCTTTCCTTCTTTCTTTCTTTGACAGCACGTGTTCCAATAACGCTTTCTGGTGTCACTCTCATTTTTCCAAGCTCGAGGATATGCTTATGTTGTTGGCTATAGCGCTAGAGCTAGAGGGTTCAATCATGTATGAATTTACCTATCCCACTTCGAAATATATCAAAGCGCATCAAAAATTAGCAGTCGAAACTAAATATTAAATATTTTCAAACAATTTTTGAATCACGTTTTTTAATGTGTCCAAGTTTAATTTATCGTCATCTTATTTGGAACCTTAAAAATGCTCATTATAATTAGTTTTGCGAAGTTGTAATAACTATATTAATTAAATATTAAGCATCAAACTGCCCAAGTACAAAATGGTGGACATGAATGCTCAAGTTACGGATATAATGATATATATATATGATGTTGCTTGGGTAAGTATACAGATGATACAACTTTCTAAATTACAGAAGCGATCTCAATTCTTGAGAGAATATTTTTCTCAATGGAGATATTTCTAGACGATAGGAAACCTTCGGAAAATGAGAAGTTATTCCACGGATGAGAATAATTTTATAAAAACAGAATGTGCGGCTTAGCAAATATTTTCCGAATACGTACGAACAACGAACGCTTAAATTCCGAAATTTTTATTTTTTATTCCCTCGTAAAATATGCGAGGAGCGGAATAATTTAGACTTTCCACTGGGTATTGCATAATATAGGGAAAGGTGGATGCTTTGTGCAAATAAGAAAATAATTGCTTTTTTAATAGCTCGCGTTTACTCATGTAATGATTTACATCACGTATATTTCTAAAATTGGCTGCGTCGCGCCGCGGGCTTCGATTTTTTTCTCTGCATAAGCGAAATTTTAAATATGGAAATGCTTTTTTCATTGTACGAGTTTGCATCAACATAAATTTAATCTTATTTCAATAATTAATTATTATTAGAACGGAAATGTGGCTCACTATCAATAGTAAGCTTGATAAGTTAAATGGTGTTGTAAGGCACTAATTAAATTTAATAATGGAGATCAGATAAGTCTCAGCTAAACTCGCATTCATATATGAATAGCTAATATATTAGTAGGTATAGCATTAAACCGACGTAATTTCCCTCAATGTGTTTGTTGTTGGCACTTAATGAACCTGTGGGAACTATCAAGCTCAGATTCGGACATTTAAAGCATTTCATTCATAAGAAATCTATAATTTTCTTTTATTTATGAAGTAGGATTGTACTAACTCAAGCAGTAATAAGGGTCTTTAAAATTCAATTTTGTATCATTATAATCTTGTATCATATTCTTGTACTATTATTTCTCTCTAACACAAGCTCTCGCAGCCACGATCACAATATAATTTTCTCCATTTTATTAACGCTAATCAAATATAGATTGGCACGTCTCTGTCATCCTGGGGATAATTGCGGGTGATTACGGTATTCGTTGTCTCTCTCCTAATCGCAGTCTGGAGATTGTGAGGAAAGGGTGAATGCGTGACAAAGAAACTAAATAGATTACACGTTAGGAATTCGAACGGCAGCTGCAGCATCTCCGAGGGAAGGTAAAAATGCTCTTGAAAATATACAATTCTGCGTACAACGATGCCCATATTGCCGCATAAAAATTAATGATAATCATAATTTATGAACTTTATTGCTGTAACATTGTTAATAACAAAGTTATTCAAGATCTACGTCTTAGGTGGGTCATCCTGTATCATTTTTCGCTAAAGGAAACTAATTATGTTGTCACGAGGACGTTGATCAAACCGTGCGAGTAGTTATGCTACTGCAAGTTTTTCCATCAATTTGGATTTTAACACTTATTAAATTGGATTTAATAGCACGCTTACGTCTTCCTTATACGTGCCTATATAGTTATAGTTATGAACACAGGATAGATCTGCACGCAATGGGTCGCCTGAGGCCACTTTTAAAACTAATGCCAATTTCCTGCTCCACGTAAATTACTCCAACAAAATTGCTACTGTTTAGAGCATTAGACTTGTTCGGAGTGTTAGACTTAAAAAGTGCTAAATAAAACTTTCATGATCGAAATATTCTTTCAAGTTCAATTTTCATTTTAATATTAACGAAATAGAACTTGAAACATTCCTGGCGCCTCCGCCAATTGGGCATACTCCAAAACCTTCACCTAAACCAACAAAAAAAAATTGTGAAAATCTCTAAATCATGATTAGCAATTGGCAAGCTAAAGGCCACAACCGTTTAGGAGATCACAATCTCAATGTTTGGCAAATATTCAACACCGATGAGCACGAAGATAACTGCTTAAGTTATGGCCAGAGCATTCAGCTTGGCGATAAATAAAATTACCTGTTCTGGCGACGGTGCAATAAAAGAATGGCAGTACTGGAGGCTAAAATGGCCCTTTGGCTCCCTCGCCAAAAAGCCGAATAACGAATGCTGGGGATCACAGGTTGCGTAGGAGATGCGCCTCAGCGCGTGGGCCATATGCACAATCTGGAATGAAAGATAAGCGTTAATGCTGGTGCCATATCGCACGATGCTTTTCATTTTTATTTGATTTGTGAGCTTTGCTGATTTCAACGAACAGAGCTGCTCTGTTTAGAGCTCGTATTAGATTACAGGAGCCGATGAGTAAACAGTTTTTAATCTCTAATTTCGTATTACACGTTTTTTTTAATCCCTTCTTCCTCGTAGAGCTGATTAATGACAGTCTGCTGATTATTGTTATTATTATTATTATAAGTCACTTGGTGAAAAAGATAAATTTATATCATCTTAACTCTATATACCTAATAAAAACCACCGGATAAACCTAACATATTTAAACAAAACAAATCAACAATAAGAAATGTTCACCTATTTAACAACAAGCAAGTTGCTAAGCTCCACATTAGAGGAAATGCGTTTATTAAGGGTTTTGGACAATTTATCTCAGTCAGAGAGCAGCACAGGGAAAGCTCTCGTGTCGGACAAACCGCGGAGGAATTTCTCCGAAAGCAGGTTAGTTTATTGCAAATTCCGAAGCATGCTTACTTCATTACCAAACAATTAATTTGATGGTTCCGCAAAATTGAACTCGTGCCAAATGGAAATTCTCAAAACTAGAATAAAACTAATTTAGGGAAAGGGAGAAGCTTTTTATGGGCGGGAAAAGAATTGTAGGTTTACTGGGAGAATTGTATGTTTACTGAGAGAATCGTAGGTTTACTGAGAAAATTGTTGGTTTTCGGAGAGAATTGCGGGTTTACGCGCGAGAATTGTCAAATTTATGCCTAAAAGCAAGAGTTTCTGTGTTTACGACGGCAATTATTCTAAATTTTACGATGCAATTAAAAGAAGCGTAAAAGTTGTGGAGTAAAGTATACTTTAATTTACAAATTATTATTTGCTTTCTACATACAAAATATATTTATTAACGTCAAGATATATAGATACTAACGTCAATATGTGTTCCTAATATTTATTTAAAGAAAAAATAGGAGTAACGTCTAGATTTATTAAAAATAAATAAGAATGATGTGAAGATTTCCACATTATAAAAATATTTAATATACATTGATATAAATAAGAATGATGTGAAGATTTCCACATTATAAAAATATTTAATATACATTGATATTAATAAATATTTGTTGTAATATTAACTAATAATAATATAATATTATTAAATATCCGTCAAAATATTTGTTAATATCAATGCGCGTTAAATATTTTTATAATGTGTATTCATAATGTGGATTCAAAATTTTGAAATTCTCAGATTTCGAAATTGCTAGGACGATGAGCTCGCTCGCTTCGCGAGCTTGCCGCCTCGCGCCTTCGGCGCTCGATTTTTAAGACACTTCACTAGAGCTTCTTAATTTTTTTTCATTATTCTTACCATAATACATTAGCAGGCACAGAAAAAAATAGTCAAAGTATTGTGAAATCTTATTTCATTAATACTAAATATTATAATAAAGTTTATTAACGTTAATAAATATTTGTTGTCATATTAATTGATAATAAAATAATATTAACAAATAATAATATAATATTATCAAATAATAATATAATATTAAAAAATAATAATATTATTTTAACAAATAATAATATAATATTAATAAACAACAATATAATATTAACAAATAATAATTAATATTAATAAATAACAATATAATATTAACAAATAATAATATAATATTAATAAATAATACTATAATATTAATAAATATGCGTCATAATATTCATTAATATCAATGTGTATCATAATATGAATTTAAAATTTTGAGATTCTCAGATTTCGAAATTGTTAAGACGATGAGCTCACTTGCTTCGCTCGCTCGCAGTCTCGCGCCTTCGGCGCTCGATTTTTAAGACACTTCACTGGAGCTTCTTAATTTCTTTTTATTATTCTTATTATAATACATTAGCAAGTACAAAGAAAAAATACTTTAACTTTTGTGAAATTGTATTTGATTTATACTAAATATTATAATAAATTTTATTATAATATTTATTAATATCATGATTAATATTACCAATAAAATTTATTAACGTTAATAAATATTTGTTGTAATATTAATGAATAATATATTATATTTATTATTAGTATATTATTTAAAAATATCATATTATTATTAATTAATATAAAGACAAATATTTATTAACGTTAATAAAGTGTATTGTTAATCTTAATTAAGATATTAATAATAATAATAATTAACATATTATAATAAAATTTATTATAATATTAAGTATTCTTTTTTGAAATTGAGTATATATCAACTGAAATCTCTAAATACTTAGATTATTTTTTTCGGTGCCTGCTAATGTATTATAGTAATAATAACTAAAATAAAATTAAAAAGCTCCAGTGAAGTGTCTTAAAAACGAGCGCCGAAGGCGCGAGGCGGCGAGCGAGCGAAGCGAGCGAGCTCATCGTCCTAGCGATTTCGAAATCTGAGAATTTCAAAATTTTAAGTACATTTTATGGATATACATTATAAAAATATTTAATACACATTGATATTAATAAATATTATGACGGATAACATTTTAATATTATTCATTAATAATATGTTATTTCTTATTAATATTATATTATTATTTATTAATAATATATTATTATTTATTAAAAATATATTATTACTTATTAATATTATATCATTATTATTTAATATTGTATTATTAATTAATATTACAACAAATATTTATTAACGTTAATAAATTGTATTGTTAATGTTAATTAAGTTATTAATAATAATTATAAATATATTATAGTAAAATTTGTTATAATATTTAGTATTATTTTTTGAAATTTAGTATTAATCAAATGAAATTTCGCAATACTTAGATTAATTTTTCTGTGCCTGCTAATGTATTATAGTAAGAATAATTAAAATAAAATAAAGAAGCTACAGTGAAGTGTCTTAAAAAACGAGCGCCGAAGGCGCGAGGCGGCGAGCGAGCGAAGCGAGCGAGCTCATCGTCCTAGCGATTTAGAAATCTGAGAATTTCAAATTTTTAAATCCATTTTATGGATATACATTATAAAAATATTTAATACACATTGTTATTAATAAATATTGTCACAGATATTTATTAATTATATAAATATATATTATATATACAAAAATATTTATTAATTATATAAATTGTGTTATTTCTTGACTTTCTTTTCCTAAATCATGTTTCTTTTCTTGGATTGTAGGTCTATCTTCAAATGATATTAAGTAGTTTTTAAAATAAATCGTTTCAAAATTTCTTTATTTTTAAAACCGACGTTTCGCACAAGTTTTTTGTGCATCCTCAGGATTTCTTTGTAATTGTATTTTTCTACCTACATAAGAGAATTATTATTCTATTTTCTACGTATTAGAATAAAGTACGAGCAATTCTGAATATGTATCTCGTGCCAGTAAACTTTGAAAATAAACTTCCACAAAACTTGTTTTCTCTTCGTCCGAAAGAAAGGCAGGGTCATAAATGAAAAAGAAATCGAGCACAAAATAACCCCTTTCAAGGCGAAGCCTTTGACGTGGTACTATGACAAATTAAGGAAAAACTATACCGCCAAAGTAATAAATCAATCTTCTGTAATGTGACGTGAACAAACATCAAGGAATCTCTCCCGAGTTTTTTTCTCTACATCAGACGTTATGATTGCGGAGGTTTTTCGCTCCACTAGAGACAGTTGATAAATCACAACATTTCTCCTTCAACTTTGTCCAGTAATAGTATATGAGGCAATACTAGTGGGTAATTCCAAATATATGTAATACCAAACTTTGGTAATACTCACTGGAATACTCACTGGTAATACTCACTGGTAATACTCACTTGTAATACTCATTTGTAATACTCATTAGTAATACTCACTTGTAATACTCATTCGTAATACTCGTTAGTAATACTCACTTGTAATACTCACTTGTAATACTCACTTGAATACTCACTTGTAATACTCACTGGTAATATTCAGCGACGTTTCCCAGGACTTGCATCGAATATTCCCGAATCAAAGCGAAAATTCATTAAATAAATTGACCAGCTGGCTGGCAATCATACATCCTATCCATTTGTATTGTTTTCGGGATCTATTGAGCTTCAGGTGATTCGCATTATCAGGCTCTGAATAGCGACATCCCACCGTGAGTTTGTAAACCTGGATTCATTGTTCTCCTATCATTCTAATATCAACGTGGAATAAAGGATCGCTATGACATATTATAATGCGGTCCGCTTTGTCTTGCCATTGTTGCTTGTGGATTCTTTGTTAATTATTATTAGTGCCTAACCAAGCGAATTTAAATTCCTAAATGTCTAATTATGCAGTTCCTAAGCTGCTTATGGTTCCATGTAGGCAACCATACTCACACGATTAATTGAAGTACATAACGCAATGCCTCGCTTGTATTATGCGTTACTATAGCCACAGATGTACTGGTGTATCTGTGCTATAGCTATGCGCTATAGCATATGTATTACTGCAATTTGGGTTGCATATATGTAAGAAAATGATCATTATTACCGCAAGCAATTTACTCGCAAACTTTATATATATTTATACAGGGTGGAGAAAAAGTCCCGAAACCTCTAAATAACTTCTGAATGTTTATGTTTATGTTTAAAATATAAAAAACTTCTGAATGGTTTGAAATGGAGAATTAAAATTTACAGGGTTACAATGGTGTCAAACAATCTACCACATGACACTAAAGTTATTTAGGGGTTCCGGGACTTTTTCTCCACCCTGTATATATATTTTTGACGACTCATTAAAAAATTATTATTTCGAGCCATAAGCGTCCCTAAATGAGTTCACGTTTGTTGTACATACGTACAACGCGAGCAGGATTCATTAAATCACCCGAGAGTCAAGAGCAGGATCCAGCGTAAATGTTTAATGGTCCACACTCGATAGTGGAAAACTCTTGATTCATAATTGTGAAGAACCTAAAGAGGACGACACGAGTGAGTGTGAACAGTGCTTCGCGTATGTGGAGGTCCTTTTTATTAATAACAACTCCCTCAGCGTCGCGACGCATAACATGGGAGCTCACTTTTCCAGGAAACTAAGTGACGAGCCTGAAATTAAATTGCAAGTCTGAAAACCCATTCTAATTTATTAAAACAGCGGGACAAACAGTCGGTATTTTTGCAACCCCAGCTGCATATAACGCTGATAATTAAATAGGTAAATTGAAATATGGTTTATGGCTTTAGTCTTTCGTTTTTGGTTCATTAACTCTATGCGGATGGAATTTAAGTTGTTTCGTTCGAAAAAATAAAAATAAAAATTAGTAGACCAATAAATAATATAATAATATATATATATATATATATATATATATATATATATATAGTAGAATATTATGAATAAGTACAGTATCTTTAAAATTCTTTTACGATCATAAAGTTTTCGCGTCATTTAAACGTTATTGTTTTATGTAGACGATTTATTGCCCCACGAACTGCTTTTTCTCGTTTAAAACTCGCATTATGGCGAAATGAATGCTTAAAAATGACTAAATTACATCCAGAAACACAATTGTTTTGCATCTCAAATAGTACGTTGCCAATTTTTTTTACGAGGGCAATAAAGACGGAATTAATTCTTTTCTCCATTTTCTGAAAATTTCGTTTTGTTATTATTTTTTTTAATTCGCATTACAAAATGATTCGAAAAATGAAATTTCGATGAAATATTCATGACAACCTTTCAAGTGTGTATAATAATATGTCGAGCGATGCGAGCCGTGTTTGCAAAAAGAGAGCCGCCCCCGTTTATTAAATTTGGTAAAACGATTCTCCGATGAGTTGATTGATACAAAATATTTATATTTTTGCCCATTTAATTAAATTTCCGACAAAATATGCAGCATGTTTGCGAATAAAACATTCATAAAATAAACACGACTAGGGCAGCCTGGATGTTCAACTGCTATATTAATGATTAAACGATTCAATATGTAAATAGCTCTCTCTATTTTTCGCTACATTACTGATTTGATTGATAAAAACTTAAAATACTAAAGATGACCTTGGTGTCACTATCGCTTGTGCGCCTCCGCCAATTGTGCAAGTATGTACGGGCAATGTAGTTAAACGATCCATGGTAAAAGTGACATGAAATTTATGAAAATTATCTTTGTGAAAATATTCACTTCTGCGAGCGACGTATAAATTCACAGTAATCCCCCGGAAGGGCCCTCTAATCTTCAAAAAATTAAATGGCTTTTTAGCTTAGGAAATACAGGGAGGTGAACAGAAGTCTATTTAGCCACAAAAGCGCCAACCCTTATTTTATAGTGGTCTAAATTCCCCAGCAATTAAGCGCTCCTATCGCCGGCGTTGATATATGATTTGGCTTCGCAAATGCGGGCTTAGTAATTAAAATTACTCTTTTTGTTGTAAGGGGACATAATCACCATCAGAAATAAGATTGTTATAAATTTATTAGTGAAAGTAGCAGAAGTAGTATTATCGACACAAAACGAGAAGCATCAAAGTAACTAGTTTTTCACTTCTATCCTGATTTCCCAGCACTAAAATTTATTTCGAAGGTAATTTGTTTTGTGTACGTGGAAGCGGTTGTAATTGAAAAGCTTTCCTATCAAATGAATCAAACGAAGCTCACGTCACATCGTGCGAGTAATAGATTAGTGAATAAATACGTTCACATGACTCGCTAGGGCTTTAATGGTAATTAAATTTTCACCGAAAATTACAGCCTTTGTGTAAAATTGCCTTTAACTGTTGCAAAATGCAGATCAAAGTGGTTAGATTTTCGAAAACGCGCCTGGCATTTTGGCGACACTTTTTTGCTATTTTTTTTATGTGTAGTGCATTTTGTACTTGAAAACATTTTTTTTTTCTCGTGTAGGTAAAATTTTCACAGAAAATTCTCACACAAAGTTTTCACATGAAATTCTCACATAGTTCTCACATAGATCTCACATAGTTCTTACATAGTTCTCTCATAGTTCTCACATAGTTCTCACATAGTTCTCACATAGTTCTCTCATAGTTCTCTCATAGTTCTCACATAGTTCTCACATAGTTCTCACATAGTTCTCACATAAATCTCACATAGTTCTCACATAAGTTCTTGCACAAATTCCACACGCAAAATGCAAATATTTTCCGGGAAAATAGGAGGAATTTCCTTGTATTTCCTGCATGAAGCATTTCATGGGAACAGGCGTAAGAAAACAACAAAACGAAAACTTGGGCAGGCCTATTTAAATCAGCGCATTTAATTTGGAAATGTAATAGGAAGGAACTGATTCAGAAATCGTTAGCTGCGCTGGCAGGAAATTACATCTGCTTAAAGGTTTCCCCCTCGCTCGGAGGGTTCTTCCAATCTTTTCGACGTGTGTGCCTGTAATTAATCACACAGAAAAGAACTCGGAAAATACACTGAATTGGACATCTTTGATCTGCCATGTATCTAAATTGAAGCTTTGAAAGCGAAATCATGAAGCACATACTTAAAAGAATAGGACGGAAAAAAAAGGATAGAAAAAAATAGGGTAGAAAAAATAGGATAGAAAAAATAAGGTAGAAAAATATAGGATAGAAAAAATAGGATAGAAAAAATAAGGTAGAAAAAGATAGGATAGAAAAAATAGGATAGAAAAAATAAGGTAGAAAAAGATAGGATAGAAAAAATAGGATAGAAAAAATAAGGTAGAAAAAGATAGGATAGAAAAAATAGGATAGAAAAAATAGGAGAAGAAAACTCGTGCATTGGTTTGCTTCGTTCATGTGAAACTCAATTTAATAAACCTAATATAACGTCTTAATTAACAGATTATATATAATACAAGCGCGGTTATGAGCCGATTGTGAGATATGACATGGCGGTTTAATTACTTATGCTGCTTTTATCTGACGTTATTACATATATGGACTCATAGAAATTCAAACAAAACCTATCATATCAAAGCTATCTGAAGTCTGTGTCTTCTTTTGATTATTGTGTAATATGTTGTTGTTCGCATAATTAATTGTGCATTACTCGATTATCTAATTTATACCATGACAATAAAATTCCAACATTCTAATATCCTAATATTTAATATGAATATTAAAAGATTAATATGAAATCGAGTGTACCTATACTCGTCCTATAATGAACAGACGTGCATGGAAACTGTTTAATTATTGCATTCCGATTGTCAATGTGTTTACCTCATGAATGCGAATAGGATCTACTCGGACTCAATCAGATGGGCCAATATGGCTAGATAAACGCATTTTTAATGGAAACTGCGCTTCCGTAGGGGTGAGCTGGTTTGCGGCTGCCGATGACAATCACATAGGTACTTTTTTACATTGCAAATGAACGAAAAGATTTTGCTTGGGCTACACTGAGAGAAATGTACTGTCTTTTCAACCAGAATTACGAATTTCATAGTCCTATTTCGCATTAAAAATGTGACAGACGTATGTACGAATAAAATTCGATTAAACTACGAATAAAATACCATTATACTACGAATAAAATACTATTATTATGTCAAATCTTCATTCTCTATCATGTAAAAAGCTGTGACGTAATTAAATGACGTCATTGACAACATTATCTGCGTGTTAAATATGTCGTACTGATTGGTAAATGTGACAAGAGTACTGTTGTTACATCAGTTTGTAAGATTCTGTCTATAAAATTTACTATTACTACTTTTAGTTTTTTCGAGATAATTAGAACGAATTTCTTGGTGAATATGGAACAGTCCTGGAAAGCGGGACTCGCAATCAATCAATTTTACATTTTTTCCTTTATCTACATTCTCCATCGTCTTGCCAAAGATCGAATTGTTCATTAATTTGAAGAAATTTTTCTTAAATTTTGTCTTGGCTTTGTTTCTAAATTCGGTATTGATGTCGAGGGCATCCTAAAAGAGCGGCTCAGCAGTATTTACATTGAGGACCTACACGTCCGGGGGCGGAAAGCTAGAGCCAATGCCTGCCGCCAATCGCTATAACACAATTCTCAATTGTACCAATTCTTTGACCTAAATAACCATCATTACATGAAGTATCGCTTTTTATGCGAATGTGGCATGACAAATCTGAATACACCCGCAGGCCTAACGTTATCGTTTGCCTAAAATATTGTATACGGTTTAGCGGAGCGGCGAAGGAAGTATCTCTCCCAAATTGGCAAAAACTGAAAGCCATCAAAGATAGTAACTGTTGCTCTGGTGATGGATGGACGAGAGGGTGATGCATCTCCCTTATATCGAGCGCATTTATTCATAGGCGCGGAATCGCGCTTGTGTGTCCAAGTGATTTGATCAATCCAATCTCTTCGGGCTCTATCTCAGCGCCTCGTCTGCTATCTCCGCATTAGCATTCAGCCCTGCGGTTTCCGTGTCACTCACTAAATTATATTACAAAATACTTTTAAGCGCGAACCCTCATCTGAATATTTTAAAAAATGATACACCCTTTTATCGCCGGATGGCACGGTCGAGGCTCCCGAATTCGGCGGGTTAATTAAAATTAATTAGCTCCGTAATGGATTAATTTATTAGCGCTTAAAGCTTCAATTAGAGACCGATAAAAAATTATTAAGGCGCTATTCGGCGGGTTGTTCAGGAAACGGAGATCCTCGAGCGAGTTCATCAAGAGAAAAGGTACGAACGTGCTTATAAAAATAAATGAAAAGGCAGTGCCGGGGAATAAGGGTTGAAAGTTCAGTTTAGTTTAGGCTTGACGATGAAGGGCTGTAATACCGAATGAAAGTAACAGCGATTCAAAGGAGCAAACTTACCGGGTCTTCTCCCAAACATGTCCTTGTGTAGGGTTGGAGTATCGCGTTGCTTTAAGTGCGGCCCAATTTTCCACGCGCTTGATCTTTTCGAGGATAAAAAGTTGGAGTATCGCTCATTTTACCCCCAGCATTTGTTGGGTTGCACGCCACTCAGATATCAACTCGGCTCCTCGAAATTCGCGGCAAAACATCCAGACTGCCGGGACGTCCTCGAGATGACTGACAATTTAAAATAAAACAGCAGCTCCACTCGAGATGAAAATCTGCGTGTGCACAATGCGGACGAAAAACTCTAATGTCCTGACCGTTATTTGTTAAACGAGACCAGGGTAAAAAATTTTGAAGTATGTACAACCTTTATGGCCCGGGTAAATTGGCCGGGACAAGCATACATAACTTTCCACAATTTCTATCTTTGTATTTATGTATGTACGTACCTAATGTATGGATGTATGTGTGAATGTTCATCTCGTGTAGAGTGTTGTGTTAGTTACCATGTACGAAGCTTGGATAGGATAAGACAAATAAAATAAATTAAATTTATTATACTGTTAAAACTGTCGTAGGAACATACGATGCGATCCTAACATCATTAAATCTAAAACATCCCTGTAAAGGACATTCATTACATTATGTACATATAAGCAACGAACAAATTGGAAAAACTGGTGAAGATGTACGTCGAGTGCGCGAGGACACATATGCGAGTTCATTACAGTACATTATAAATAATATCTAGTACTGATGATGTTTAATATATATATATATAAATTAGTAGTTTATGAATCTAGGAGTTTAGACCAATACAACTATGATTTTTTTAATTTTATATATGTCAACGCTTAATGCACGTTTATTAAACACCTAATATTTCGTCGTAGTATTACGACTTCTTCATAGGTACGTACAATAATACAATCGTAAATGAAACAGTATTCAACAGATCCACTGGTATGTAACTTACAAAATATGTGCTCACAATGTTAATCATAAATTAAATTAAACAAACCAAACAATACGTTTTACACCATTTGTCATTCAACATAAATACAACTACACCTCTACCTCAACTCTACTGCGCAGGTCTGATGTAAAGCTAACGCCGTTACAATTTAATGCGAATTGCGGTCCACGAACTTTAACTTCTTCTTATTTCTTGTCTCAATCTTTCCTTGTGTATATCTATTAAAAATGTATAGATTGTACTTAGTTTTTCAATGTCCTTCTTGGAATTCATACTGTTTCCCTTAATTTGAATGTAGCACATTTCTAAAAATAGTCGTTTATTAGGACTTCCTTCTATTCTTAAAATCCTAACATTTTCATAGTCAACTTCATGTTTAGTTTCATTCAAGTGCGATGGCAATGCACAGGCATTTGGTTTTACTCTGGCATCACTTTTATGTTGTGTAAGCCTTCTTCTTAACAACTGTGATGTCATTCCTACATAATCCAAGTCACATTCACATTTTAATTCATACACTACGTTGCTTTTGTCTAATTTATCAACTTTATCCTTTAAGGCACT
>JAWQRP010001061.1:0-21500 GCA_033557875.1 Quadriops clusia | reverse complement strand
AGAAACATCCTCACTCAGATGCATCACCAAAATCCGCCACCCTAACAATGTCCTTCACAATCCTCCCAATCCTCTCCTCTATCAACTCACTGAAGTCATACCAATAGATACAAGACTCGAAACTCTGTGGTCCAAATTCATAAACAAGACCGAAAACAGAGAACTTTTGGAACAGCATACCAACCAATCAGACCACCCAAATGGTTCACTAAACTATTGTACATGTTGTAATATATCTGTAAATACTGTTTAGGACTGAAGGACTTCGGTCGATGGTCCTTAATAAAGCTTTATATATATATATGTACATGTTTAGAACTAGGCAAGCAAAATCTGGTAAAACATTTTTCCATTGTATTTGTCACGTTTTGTTTGGCAGCTACAGTTCTCTCTATAACTTGTTTCGATTTACTGCCTGTATGACAAGGGTTCATTTAATTTAAATAAAATAATAAATAAGATTAGAATAAATTTTGAAATCATCAATAGGCGGATGCTACAGTTACACACTTTTAGCAACTCGGAAACAATCAGCTACCTAAGATTGCGAAAACTGTGACATAGCACACACCCTATTGTAAGAGGAATGTTAAGAAGGTAGTCGCTAAAAAGGTGTAACAGTTCGATCTGTTCCGGCCTCAAGTGTACAGTTATTTAGTTTAAACCAGTAATAAGAAAACTAAGGGAACATAAAGTAATAAACAAAACTTAAATAAACATTAAAAAAATGAAAGAGAAAAAAATCAAACCTTTCGAAGACAAGCCAAATGGGTAAGGAAACAAATGGAGAAATTATACAGGATGAATGATGGTAGATGGAAGAGTAAATTCCCCAACTCTTCGTATACAAGAGATGAGGTGAATGAAGCCATGGATACTATTTGATACTACTTTAATTTGGTACCGAAGTGGAATATGGATGCAGAACTATGGTTAATGCTATCTTTAGTTTCACTTGAAAAAATAAATTTAATGGACTGTGAATTTTTATCTTCTACATGTTATGGTGTAACACTACATATGTATGATGTGACGTAGTTGTTGCACAACCCTTTTCTAGATACACCTATTAATAAATACCTGTGAGTGTACTCAATTAAAGTCGTTGCAGTTAATCCACGTACAGCCCTAACCTTTAACCTTTTCCCTGTTTATTTACTCAGTTCTAAAATGACTAGTGCAAGCACGCAATTAATCAAATCCTTTTTTCAGAGACTGAAAGGTTTCGATAAAGTTGTGGAAAAGGTAAGTTGCGAGCAATTAGAGTTGTTTAACGTAGAGAAATCCAATAAAAACGGGTCAAAACTTTTAGGTTAAAGTCTTGTCTGCCGGAGAAGGAGAGTGCTCGGCCGAGCTAAAACTCGATTCTGAACACCTAAATGCCATGGGTGGCTTGCACGGGGGCCTTTCAGCTAGTTTGGTCGATGTTATCTCTGGTTTCGCTTTGCTTACTCATAAGAACGGTGAATGTCCAAGTGTTTCTGTCGATATGAACATAACGTAAGCTTTTAAAGACTTAGATTATCAATATTACTCGACATTGATAATTATTTTAAAAATAATCATATAATAATATTGTTTTAACAATGAAAATTTTTAGATATATGAAAGGCGCATCAATAGGAGAGGATATATTAATCGAGGCCAAGACATTAAAAGCAGGAAAAGCTATGGCATTCCTAGAGGTGGAAATCAGGAATAAATTATCAGGAGATCTGCTCGTTAAAGGGGGTCATACAAAGTATTTAATGAAATGCTAGCAATAGAAATGTAGACCCTGTAGATAGAAACTTAAATTGGTATCAAAGGGAAATTTTATTATTATTGTATGTACATAATAAAAAAAGTTAAAGCTATTTATGTACGTACAAATAAGGTACTCGAGTAGGTAAATTAAGGTTTTCCGCAATAAAAACGTTTCCGCTACGATTAGTTGAGTAAATATTTCGTGTGGGATCCCTTCACCAACAAGTCGCCCGTCAGTTTGTTCTTAATCTCTACGTTCAAATAAGCTAGATTCTTTCCAGTCTTGAGGGTTTGAGCATTTATTAGCAATTCGTCTCCGACTTTGGCCCCTTTTAAGTAAGTCATGTGCATGTCGGTGGATACGCTAACTCCTTCGCCTTTCTCAGTGAAAAACAAGGCGAAGCTTGAAATCGTATCTACTAGAGTAGCCGAATAACCACCGTGGAGTTGACCCACGATATTCGAATGTTCCGGGCGAACGACATATTCGGCCATGCACTGGCCATCGCCTGCTTTGATAATTTTCACCTAGAATAGCAATAAAGATACGTAATTGACTAATTAATTCGACCTCTGAATAAAAGTAAGGCTATAAGATATATTAAACTGCAATTACTTACAGATTCGATGATTTTCTCAAAGCCTTTGCAATTTTTAACGTACTGCGCTATTTTGGCTACATTTCCTGCCATTATTTACATTTACGAGGAAGATATGGGATAATAAACGTTAATGTTGTTTTCTTTTTTTTACAGTAACACATTGTTTATGTATACTTGGTTGCATAAACGAACGTTGCATATATGCCAACGACATACATAAATAGGCTATGTGAAGAATACGCGTAAATAATCGCGGGAAGCCATGATTTCTGTTAGTAGTTATAATAAAGTTGTTTTATGAATAAAATAAGTAATTTCGCTTACCTAAACATGGGTTAACTTGGTCCATAGGTGTTAATCCGCCGGTTTTTAATAGTTTTTACGCCTTTAATGCAAATTTTTGCAGCATTTTCTTGGAAGATCCGAAGAGCTTAAGTGACATTTAACGCAGTTTCAAACAGGAAGTGCAACAACAACTTATGATTATTTCTTTTGTTATCCGTCAGAGGACTTAAGGGGTTTAGCGCGAAATTCAAAATTTTAACTGGAAATAAAATTATTTTGTTAATTGTTGTATTGTAAAAGTATTTATTTATCTCTATGTAGTATTAATTATTTATGTATTTCTTAACCCATCACGCTTAATTTCCATTATTTTGTCTGAGACAAGCTTACTTTTAATTAACATTATTGTTACAATAAAAAAAAATAACTTTACGGAATAAAAAGATATGCATATTTATGAAATAGATATCCAAACTTAGTAAATTCCAGTTACGGAGGTAATATAGTTTCTCATGGATGCTACATTTGCATAAACTCCAGGAGAATTTGATTGTGCACAACCCTTACTCCAAGAATATATTCCAATTTGAATGCCGTTAGAATTCACTAGAGGGCCTCCGGTGTCTCCTTCACAAGCAGCTCTTCCTCCAATGGTCCATCCAGCGCAAATCATCCTATCGGTTATTTCTCTCTCCATGTGTTGTACTGCACAAATGTCCTTCTTAATAGTCAAAACGTCCACAACTTGCAGGACAATAGGATAGTCATCATCGTCTTCCTTTAACGCTCCCCAACCAGTTATTGTGCAAACCTCACTGACAGGGACGCTTTCATCTTGCAGGGGTAATAAAATGATATTAATGGTCAAATCACTAATTAGTAGGGTCTCAAACTCCAAAACCGCTACGTCGTAGTCTTTACTGCTGGGATCATAATAAGGATTGACGTGAATGTTCTGGAGGTTGACCACTTCTCCTCCAACATTACTCATCGATGATCCCACACGTACGGAATAATCAGCTACAGCTGTTCTATCGACGCACTGAGCCGACGTAAGACCATACCTCAAGCTAATGATGGAACCGCCGCAAATGTGTGATCCTTTCACCCTTAACGAAAGTTGATAAGGATAGTCGGTGATGTTAGCAGGGGCTCCTCCAACAATTCTACCCCCTAACGGAGGTAAGGCACTTTTAGTCGGTCGAGCTGAACCGAAGGCAACGAAGTTCGAAGCCAGAAGAATTAACATTATAGACAACATTCTTTAAAGCTGAATAACAGGATGACACGAGGGATTGCAGTTTTTATAGACACCTATTTAGTTGAGTAGAAAATTGTGTTGCTGCTATCAAACTGCTTTTTTAAAATCCCTATTTACATAAGTTACATTTAAAAAAATCACAATTATCTATGTTGATTACATCAATCATTGAGCTTAAACAAATTGATAATACATATAAACTATAAATAGGAAATAAAAATTTTTAAAAATAGGGAATAAAATATGATAATATCATAAACTTAGGTGTTTATCTAAACTTGTTCTGTCTATTTTGCTTAAACAGTATGGATTTTTCATCAAATCCTTGAAGTTGGCGAGACTATTCCAATTACCTGGGAGTTTACATTCGATTTCTGGTGTTTAAGGATTACGTTACTGCCTTTCTGGCTTATACTGTAAACTTGCTTACTAAATAATAATAAAAAATAAGTAAAAGTTATATCTGGAGAGGATACTAACTAAATGCACCTGATGGTTACAAGTTCTCACAAGTGAATCTATGAGCCATATCTGAAGTTAATTGATTTTACTAATTAATCATTGGTCCTTGCCAGATTGTTGGAGTTTCTAAGTAGAAGAGTGGATGATGAGATAAAAAATTTTTATTTACATTAAACAAAATTTGCTTTGGTTTGAAAATAAATTCTGCCAAATACTGTACACCTGGTAAATATTTTATTAATTACATATTTCTATGTTTATAATGAACAAAAGTTTTATAACATAAAAAATAAAAAGATGTGCAGATTTATTGAGTTCCAGTTATGGAATAAATGTAGTCCTTTAATGCTGCTACTTTTGTATAAATATTCCCCCCAATGCAACTTTTACTTCCGGAAAATATTCCAATTTGGACTCCTTTAACATCATCCACCAGAGGGCCTCCAGTGTCTCCTAGACATGGACCTCCATCAGGCGATCCGAAACAAAGCTGTATTTTGTTGTCTTCATCATCTAGTCCACAAGTTTCTAACGCTATTACTTGCATAGATTGCAAGACGAGAGGAAAATCATCATTGTCTTCTGCTAACGCTCCCCATCCAGTGGCAACGGCCGCCGTAAAAGAAGGGATATCAGAAGTATCTTCATTAACAATAGCGAGGTTAATGTTCGGCCCGATCATAAGTAGACTTTCAAATTCCACAATAGCCAAATCATATACTCTAGTGCTGGCTACATAGTTGGGATGGATATGGATGTTCCGGATAGTGACCACGGTTCCCCCACTAGTTCTCAATGTAGACCCTGCCCGAACGGAGTAGTCTTCTGGAGATGTTGGATCGACGCACTGAGCCGAAGTAAGACCATGTCTCGTGGTAATAATGGAACCCCCACAGATATGAGATCCTTTCACCATCAACGAAATTTGGTAAGGCCTATCGGTGATGTCAGCAGGCTCTCCTCCTACAATTCTACTCCCTATCGAAGGTAAGGCACTTTTGGTCGCTCGAGCCGAACCGAGGGCAACGAAGCTCGAGGCCAGCAGAATTAATGTTAAATGAAACATTCTAAAAAGTTGAATAACCGTAAGTACGAGAAGGGCTCTATTTATAGGTATCTAGGTAGTAGAGCAGAGGATTATGGGTTTGCTATCTTGGTAGTTTTTCACGTTCCCTGTTTACATAAGTTATGTTTAAAGAAAAATTGTAACTATCTTGATTGATTTCGTCAATGAAAAGACGTCCATTAATGGAATATTGAATAAATTGTACTTAAAAAATCCAGCATATACAAATATAATACGTATCTGTCTATCTAACGAATGAAGGACTGTTATTTTTTATAGATAGTGAAGTGGAGAATTATGTTGTTGCTAAGTCGGTCATTTTTCAAATTTCCCATTTATAAAACTAACCAAATGCCAAATTAAATATTTAGTACAGTAAAACTACATTTATCTGAATTGATGTTTGCCAGACTTGATTCGGTTAAACAGAAATTCGGATAACTTAATTTGACCACGATTGTGAAAAATGATAAGTGGGACACCATTAAACATATTTTAGTACTATACAATTAAATAAGGCGAAAATTTCATTTACTAACCTTTATTACAATATCGATATTATGCTCACAAACTGAGCGAAATATCGACATTGTAATAAAGGTTAGTAAATGAGATTTTCCTCTTACTTATCAAACTAATATTCTGCCTGTTTTTTGGACCTATAACCTAAGAAATTGTATAGTACTAAAATAATTGCCAACGATCCAAGGTACTCTGCGATCAAAATACATAAATTTAACATATTGTTACAATATGATAAAAATGAAGTAATTAATGTATTTATTAGAAGTTATGTGCGTAAATGCATTATGTACAGTTCACAATAGTAGACAATTTATTTCCTTGGTACATAAAAATGAATAAAATACTCTCGAGCATTAATTCGAATAACTGGCGATTCAGATGACTGGAGATTGGATAAATGTTACTCTACTGTATGCAGAAATCTCCTAATTTCTATAATAATAAGTAATGATATTCATTTATACTTTCTGTTATTAACTTTATGAAGAAGGAGTACTATTAATATTTTTATAGCATATCATATTATAAGGGATACGACCAACCGAAATTATTTATTTTGTTTCCAAAGTGTTAAAGCAAAATATACAAAATAAGTTTATCAAAGAATGAACCCAATGCGTTATGATATTTAATATGTATTTAGAAAATTTCTAAATCTATATCGAAATGCTGTAAGATATGCTCGTTGATATATAAATCGATACATGTGATATTTACTTTATTAATGTAATCAAACAAAATAAGTATGATTTTTCTTTAAGCATGCTTTATGTAAATAGGAAATTAAAAAAAGTTCTAAGATAGTAAATTCATAATCCTCCACTCTACTAACTGAGCACCTATAAGTACAGCAATGCCTCGAACTTACCTTAATTCAGCTTTTAAGGATGTTCAATGCAACATTCTTAAAAGCTGAATCAATTTCTGTTAATAAAATGTAGCTATAACTACATTCCCATTACTTGCGTACTTTTAGTTTGATTTATCAAAGTAAGACTTTTAGATGTAACGTATTTCACGGACTATAAGACGCACTTTTTTTCGAAAATTTTCGGTCTATAAATGGGTTGGGTCTTATACAACGAAGGTACAGGGTGGTCCGAAAAGTTGTTAATATTTACTTGCGCTATAAAAAAATGGTAAGGGTCGTAGAAAGCTGGGGACAACTTTTTTAACGGTCCTGTACCAATATTGTTTTTTTTTTCATTTTTGAAGCTGAAAAATTCCAAGCGTTTTATTCTCCGGTGCGTTTTATAGTCCGTGAAATTCGGTAATTCATGACAACCAACGTACGTATGTACGCGCAAGTAAAACTTCGTTATAACGCTCTCTAGGGCCATAGAAAAAAAGCGTTAAAGCTTATATGTAATTGTAATCGAGAAAGCACTATACCAGGGAAATTTTAAATACAGTTAAAAATGAGCAAAAGGCATTTTAAACCTATTTACATATACGTAAACAATAAAAAAACATTCGACTTTTTTTTTAATTCGGTGTTGGCCTATATCCTCATCAAAGGCCAATCATCGACGCCAGAGATTAAACATTTGACTTATTAAAACAAACTGCAAGTATGTTTTTTACTTCTTTAAATAAAGTAAAAGTTAAAAAAACCCAATTTCATATAAAACTAGTATCATAGATAAAGGAATATAGTAACTTATGCTAGTATCTACCATTAAATATAAATGTATACATCTATTTATTCAATGCTAGTAAAAAGTTAAAAAGAGAAATATAAAATGAGCTGTGCATTCCTTCAAATATATTTTCTTAAAAAATCATCAATTTGTAATTATTTACAGCTATAGATGTTTTTTTAACTGCATGTTCTAATTTATAACTAACTTATAATTCTTAATGGTAAATAATCAATTAGTTTCTACTACATCTTAAAATTAAACTAAACTACATGTTTAAGATTTACTTAGGCTACATATCAACAAGAAAAATGTGGATGATCATTAATTTTAAACTTGTAATATCTCTTATTTACAACTAGCAAACGTACTCGCTCTTCGAACAGATTAGGAGAGTATAAACTTTTTGATAGGCATGAGTGTGAGAAATAGATGGAGAGATTGGAAAAGAGATGACGACGTAGTCAGAAAAAGAAGAGTAGGTATGCCAGTTCTTCAAACAGATTACGTATTCTATTTCCTCCTCTTAACTACCTCTTCTTTTATTTTCCGTCCCGCCCCTTCCCTTAGCGTCCTTTCTCTTCCCGCCCTACCTGTGCTTTTTCTTCCCTTCTCGTCCAATCCCGTTCCTTCTCGTTCCGTCCTTTTTCTACAGTAAAGAAACTTTTTTAAGCGTAAATCGTTTATAAATATGTAGTTTTCATGAGTTTTGTTCCATCCCCTACATCCGACTAGTTCACGTACTAGTTGGACGATCAGAAGTTCTTAAACAAATTGCGCAGTAAATAAATATTTATTTATATTTCTTTATATACTCTATATTCAATGGTATTAGTACATAGTGTATGATGTGTCCATTCCTTTCTAAAAGTGTAACTTTTAACCTAAATTTATACATTTGACAGACAACATCAACTTGACGTAAAACTTATAATCTTGACTGGAATGGAAATGCAAACACATTAAAGTATTGCTTCTCTGGAAACTATTAAAATAGAGGGTATTCCTTTTTTTAATGTAAACTCAGAATCACCCTACCAAGGAAACTGATTTTTAAAATGCGTCAAATTTAAGAAAGTTTGTATTTGGTCCAAAAACTGACTTCTTGATCAAATATCTCTAAAAACGATCTTAGCGAGTACCTAGAAGTCAGAGCAAAGCTCCATGCAAAGTTTCAGGCCAATCGGCTGAGCCAGTTTTAAGATATTGTGATTATAAATAATAGACAGAAATAAACCACAAGAAATACTTTCCTATCCAAAGTAGAATAATACTTTCTACTACTTTCCGTGAGTAGGGCAACTCTCCGAAATCTTGCATCGTGTTAAGTCAATCTCAAAAATTAAAACTTGCCTAAACTAATAAAATACAGAAAGTACATACATCCCCCGTTTTAGCCATTTTTTTGCATTCGAAAAAATTAATAAAAATCTGGTTTTTAAAGTTCGGTACTTCAGGCTAGAAACGAAATAAAATCCTCCAATTTTGGAGTTCTGCTGTATTTAGGTCTATTGGAAGATGTTTAGTTTGCCCAATAATTTAATATTTTGATGTAAAATAAATTCGAACAACAATCTTATGGTTTAAACAATGACGCACATAAATATAAAAATTAAAATGTAACAAAAAACAATGAACACGTGAAGAAATGATATACCCTGCATATATAAATATGCCGGTACCGAACAACGATTCCAGTAAATTTAAAAAAGAAATCTTATAGGTTAAAATGTGAAAGAAATATATATATATAAATTCTTATGACAGTCTTGAAGTTAAAGAATATCATACATAAACATAAAAGATAAAATGTAACAAAAAAACAATAAACACGAAAAGAAATATGTTATGAAGATAAAGAAAATTCTACACGTGTGATACATTTACAGGCACTTAAAAAATTAATTTGATTGAGTAATCTTTATTATTTTACAAAAACCTTTCTTGATGTTTATTTTTTGAAGATTATTTCTTCCAAATGTTGGCTATAACGGCGGCTAATATGGTCGTTTTAGAAGTTTCAATTTTTGATGACATGTTTGAGCATTTCGAGTGGTATTTGGCCAATGACTCGTGTAATGTTTATCTCAAATTCCTCAATCATAGCTGGCTTATCCATGTAGGCCCAAAGGAAAAAGCCTAAAGTTTCATTGTCACAGCTATACGGTCAATTCATTGGTCCGAAGCGTGAAATGAAGTATTTATCAAATTGTTCTTGCAGTAAAACCAGTTTCAAGGGCCGTATGACAAATGGCGCTATTTTGTTAGAACCAAATGTCGTCAAGACTATGGGCTTCAATTTCAGGCAGCAAATAGCCCGTTATCATGGCACCATAATGGTCCCATTCAGTGGCCCATATTCCATAGTAAATTGTTGCTTTGTCTAGATGTAATAACAGCTCTTCAACCTCTTCGGTTTGTAAAGTGCAAAGTCGGCTACAAAATACTTGAATGCGTCTCGAAAATTGGAATTTCAGAAAGGTCCATGTTAGCGGCAGTTATGGCCAACATTTGTAAGAAATAATCTTCTAAACATAAATGTCTATGACAATAAAAATTTTTGAAAATAAAATTGAGTTCCTTCATTGTTTTTTATTTTTGAAAAAAGGATCTCTAAATGAATCTCCCTTTGGTATAAAAACTATGTAGATATAAGCACAATTTATAATTCCAAGTTGGTGTATAAAAAGTAATTTTTTAATTTTATTACATACAATATGTTATTAGTTCTTGCCTTCAGTATTTTCTTTTAATTATTTTACAATAGGTTAATTAATTTATTTGTCACATATGCTTTTTTCTACGGATTCACAAAAGTTGGTTCTTCCTTGTTATGAACTAACTATAGCTTTCTTCCATCCTCGACGTCCGACTAGTTCACGTACTAGTCGGACGATCAGAAGTTCTTAAACAAATTGTGCAGTTCATAAATATTTATAAACTGCGCATACTGTTGGTGAACTTCTGATCGTTTGATTAATACATGAACTAGTCAGACATGGGCATGGAACAAAGCTTATATTTCCTATTCGACTTCTTCACTTGAGGCAAACTTCTTTCTTTGGAGTTTTTCTTTTAAAATTTGAAACCGGTAGTGGTCGCTGGGGGCCAGATCTGAAGAATGTGGTAAATGAGAAAGGAATTCACAGTCCAATTAGCTCAATTGCACCATCGATTCCTAACTGATTCATAATCTTGGTGAAACAAACCTTTTTCTTTGCTAAATTCACGGTCCAATAAATCTATGTAACAGTCCCTTAAGATTGTTTGTGTCTTCTCAGGATACCATAATATCAATTAGTATCACTTCAAAACCTTTTCAGCTGATATTTTAGTGACTTCCATAAAAAAAAACTGTGCAACATGTAGTCAACACCCACTTATACAAAGACATTCTATGTGTGGCATATTTAAAATGTGAAAAAAATAAAGGGCTTAGTCCATACATAGTTGACCACCACCCTGAGTAGAACGAGCAATTGTCGACAACCGCAATGAACGCGTTAAAATGTGTAGAGAAAAAGATTTTATTTTGCTTTCACTAAATAGATTTAAGCTACAAGAAATGATACGAAAAAATAAAATTAAAAACACTGCCAAACAAAACGAGAAATAATTTTTTTCTTTGTTACTGCCGCATTTACTTTTTGTAATAAATTCTGTCAAGACGTGTAAAATTTTTATATGAATGGCATAAGATCAACAAAAATTGAAGAATCAATATATGCAATGTACTAAAGTAAATCAAATAGAACAAGTTCATGCATGTAAACAATTAAGCCCAAGTATGTTGATTTACATATTAAAAATTTTTCAAAATTTATTGGAGTGTAAAATAAACAATCTATGTATATCGACTAGTGCAATTAGATAAACATATGTGATATTTACTTTAGACTCTGCGTTTAAATGTTTTTATTTCCTATTTATAATTTGTGTTATCAAATCACTTAAGACCATTGATTAACATACTCCATTAATGTCATCCATTCAAATAATTCTGATTTTTCTTAATGTGACCTAGGTAATCAGGCAAGTTTAAAAATTGCTAACATAGCAACAACATAATTCGCTACTCTACTATATAGAAATAGCTTTTAAGCAAATTATGTCGAGTTATAAGTTATTAAAGCAAAATAAACCTAAGCATAAATAATAAACTCATACATATGTACCACCCAAATGATTAGCGTAATAAAAAAGTTACTCTACAAAGAAAATCTAATTATAAGTTCGTATTGTAAATTTGTATATTATTACTATTATTTATGTAGAATAGAATATACTCCGACCAAATAAAGTAAAATAAACAACAAATAACATAATTGTTATAAACACACATTTTTTAAAGTAAACTAAAATGGTGTTATCTTCTGTTGACAATTGCAGAAAACAATTGTTTCACGGAAGATTGCCGTGAAATTTTTCAGTCATGATGAAAAATCATTTCGCTCGTGCGTGTTGTGAAACTTTCCCAAAGTGAGAGAATCATTCGATCGAAATCTGAGAAAATGGGCGCTTTGTTTAACCTACTATTTTTGGCATATTTCTTTTGTGGTAAGTTTGCAGTACATTTGCAAGAATTTATTAATTTATCACAATTCACTTTAGTCACTTCATCTGGCAATACCCAATTACGTGATGAATTCGATCACAAAATCGTGGGAGGTTTTTCAACTTCCATAGAAGAGTATCCCTATCAAATATCGTTAATATACCAGAGGAAGTTGCATATTTGTGGGGGTTCCATTATTTCACCCTGGTTCATCATCACAGCCGCACATTGTACTCAACCGTAAGATATTTATTTTATTTTTTAATTAAATTCGACTGAATTTTATCTGTTAATTTAACTTGATCATATGTTATTTAATCAGTGATTTCTGTTTACTTTTCCTCAGTTTTTCGACAAGACAACTGAGTGTCCGAGCAGGTTCAACAAATAATACTCATGGTGGCACCATAGTGAACGTTGCGAGAGTTCACATTCACTCACAATACAACAAAAAAACTTTTGATTACGACATTTCTATTTTGAAACTTTCTTCGATACTCTCTTTAACAAATTCCGCACCTCAAGCTATATCTTTGCCGAATTTCGGGGAAACTTTGCGGAATGGGGCTAGGGCTATCGTTTCCGGTTGGGGAGCCACTGAAGAAGGTTCTTTCGATAGACCCCAGATATTGCAAGCCGTTCGAGTGCCCATCTTAGATCCAACCTTCTGCGATAATAGCTACAAGAAAATAAATTATAGGGTAACAGACAGAATGATTTGCGCAGGATTTCCTAAAAAAGGTGGAAAAGACGCCTGCCAGGACGATTCAGGAGGTCCTTTAGCCTTCAAGGGGAAACTTTATGGGGTAGTTTCCTGGGGCAATGGCTGTGCGAGGAAAGGATTTCCCGGGGTTTACGCAAACGTCGCCTATTTTCGAAACTGGATCTATAACATCACAAATGTTTAATTACTATACGTATTTAGGTAAAGAAAAATTTAGTTGCCTAGCAAATATTTGCATGTTATGTACGTAACTCCTGATAACACAAAATAATCTTTCTTGTACTCTGGCAAGGTTAAGCAAGCAACTCTTTATATTACACATATATTTTCAATTAAACATGTATTTACAGACATTCATAAAATATTCTTTTCAACAATCTTTACATTATCATTATAGTTACAAATAGCCTCATAAAAATCACTCTGCTCAATACAAAAGTGCTGAACGATTTGAACAACATCCGCCTGAAATTCACTATCATTACTTTGATTCTCTATTTCACCGAAAGCTAATTCAATTTCATCAAACCATTTTCGTAAGCTACTCAAATTGTTCAAATCCATCAAACAAATGGTACCGTTTTTATAAAACACAATCTTCTTATAGCCTAAAGCCAACACAAACAACAATCCTACAGAAAAAGTCGTTACAAAAGGAATACTAATGAATATAACATTATTCTTATCGCTTAGAACCCTGCTTTTTACCAAATTAAAAAACTGCCAGTTAAAGTTGGCCCCAAAGTTCTTCAAATCGTCCAAACTCACGATTGTATTATCTTTCGAAATGCTTAAAAACGATAGCCGGTACAAATCGCCCTTACTTTTGCTATTGCTCGAGCTGAACAGTAAATTATTGAAAAATTCCAAATTTTCATTACAACAATATTTACTGCTAAGCACACTCTCAATTCGCTTCCCCGTCTTTATGCACAGGAAGTGTTGGGAAGGAGTTTGATTTAGTAGACTTGTGATTTTGCACAGTAAATCAACAGAATGGATGAGTTCGTAAGTTGGAGTATAATACACTTCACTAGATATTTTACGTTTCGAGCAATATATGGACACATTGATGTCAGGTACGATTCGCTTTGACTTCGGGATGTTCTTTATTCGATAAGTTTGGAAAAAGATGTCCGCGACACTCTCCCTAAATGCTTTTAGTTTGAAGTTCGTCTTGATCATTGGCTTGGCTTGGAAACTGAGTATGTTTGCTTCAATCGTCGCGATTTGTCTTTCCATGAAAAATTCTGAGCAGTTTGAGATTTCATTAAGTAGCTCTTGGCTAATTTCGTTCCGTTTAAACATCGATTTGTTTGTAGAACCCACTTGGTACGGTATTATTAAGTCATCCCAAATATTTAAAACATCTGCCTTGCATTGGTAATTGAGGCAAATAAGGTAAACTTCAGAGTTTCCACTCTTAGAAGTAGATGGTTTGAAAATGTGGACTTCCTTGAAAACGGATTTCAGGAGAAAGATGTGACAAATAGTGGATTCTTCAAACATGGTGAATATTTTAAGAACGAAATTCCCGCCGCTTGCTAAAATTTTCAGTGCGGTTAAAAGTTCGCAATAGTGGAGATGTTCGACAATAACCTCTTGTTCCCCAGGATTTTCCATGCAATTGATGCTTCCGTCTGCCGTTACCAGCAAAATTGGTCCTTTCTTTTCAACTGCTTCTATGAGAGCTTTGTGGTTGTAATATTTGGTGATGTCTCCGCTCGCGTCAGTCCCGAAATGCCAATTTTCCGGAGTGCTCTGGATCAATCGATCATCATCCACCATTTGCGAAGGGTTGTTGCCTTCGTAATTCGGGTTTAAGGTCGTGGCAACCCAGTCCCACCGTATGGAGGGGTAGTTTAAGGTTAAATAATGATTTAAAGCGCAAACAAATGCTCCCGGGGCCTCGCATATGTGAACCGAGGTGAAAGTTTTCTTGTGAATGGCTGCTTGTGGGATTAACTCAAACTGGTCGAGGCATTCGTAAAACTTGCACCAGGCTTGCGTCAATAGTTCGATTCGAAATTGGTTGCGTAATGTACTAATTATGAACGACGATGGATCTCGGCTTCGGGTGTGTTTCGACCAGGCTTCCAGGTTGAAGTTGTTCAGTTTGCCCTTGACGCTGTTGAGAAGATCTTTCTTGAATTGGAAGAGGTTGATGGTCCATTTGTTCGAGGTGAAGGCCTCGGAAGGCAGCTGGCACGAGTTCGTCTTAAGTTTCTTCTTTTTGTGGAAGTATTGATCGGGATCTTCGTGCTTTTTGTCCATGATTTTTTTGATTTTTAAGTGTACATTGAATTACCAATTGTGTAGAATTACAAATTAAGAGTTACAAATTATGCATTAATAGAATCCAATTTCTTTTGAACAACTTCTAAGGTGTTATACAGCTGAACGAGACTTTGCTCATCTAGGTTGTCGAGTGTAACAATTTCTTTATTAGCGCAATCATTAAAATCCGAAAGCTCTAGCTGAATCCTCCCACTGGGAATCGCGTCATTCGTGGAGAAAGTCGAGGCGGTCTCTAAATTGAGTTCCCAGGATATGTTCGTAAGTTTTGTCCTGTTTTCAAAGTCGCCGAACTTATTTCTTATGTCGTTGGTCCAAGCTTTTACGAACTCTTCCGCCTTTTCCAGATCCAACTTTAATGATTCCGTGAGCTGTGTTTGTAAATCCGTCGGTTTTAGCACGACTCGCTGTGATTCTTTATAGACGACCATCAAACATTGTGCGATGTAGTTTAAGTCTCCGCCTGGCAAGTTTAGAGACTTTAGTTCATTTAGCTCCCTCAGAGGGTTTTTAGAGTCCCTGATGTGGTTAAAGAGGGCTGTAAACTGCGATTTGTTCAAGGTATTGACCTTTTGTATGCCTTCTAGCAATCTAGAACGAACGATTCGTTTAGAAATTGTGTATACAGGAATGAGGAATTTCATTTTTAAATAAACTACTTTTAAGTGCAAAGCTGTTTAAAATATCAATATATTTTCCTTTCCAGAAAAGGGTAGGTGATGCACACTCATCTGGGACAAAAATTTCGAGATAAAATTTGTATTCATTGATAAATTAAGATTTGAATAATGTATCTTAGGCCTAAATTTTTGAAGAATTGGTGATTTAAAGTGCAAACCTAACATCACTTAGAGGGTTATTATTATTTTATTATTATTGTTGAGAGGTGGTTCCTGGTTGGCCGCTGCATTTCAACCTATTGGTCCTTTGTGCCCTCCTTTATTCTGCTCTACTGATTGACTAATTTCTTAAGTATTAGGTAGGTAAATTTAAATTATACGTTTTCTTTATTTTAATACAGAACATGTTTATTACAGTATCGTCTTTTAAAAGTTATAAATTATTTAAATTTTATTATCAAATTTAGGGTAATGGGTTGAACTACATATAGTACTCGTAAAAGGAAGTGAAAAAGTCCATATAAAGCCATGTACTAAAATGTACCCTCACAGAACTACAGCCCTCCAAAGTCCAAAGTAATGCCAGGTAAGTACAGGGTTAAAATGTTATGGTTCATGTCATTCAGTTTAACTAACTAAAGATCATTTCGGCCGTCTGTTCTCCTTACACTTTAAGTTGCGAACTTTTCAATAATTTAGGCCTGAACCAAAGATTTTATTATTAAAACACATTATTAGGCTTGTTCGCAGTGACGATCCCGGATCGATCCGGGACCAGTTCACGAACTAAAATACCGCGTATGCGGCGTTAGAAAGCAATAGGAAATTTATTCTAACTACGTTCAAAAGGGTACATATATATTTCGCATATATATACAGAACTTTTCAAAATTACACTCCTTCCTTTACACCACGTATAGTACTCACCAAAAGAAGCAAACAAGTCCCTATTGACCCCTGTCCGATCTTCAATCCCTAGGGAGATACAGACCCTAAAAGTTGAGTAAAAAATCAGACAATTTTTGGTATAACTTGCACATTTTTTGCACTATCGACCTGATTTTTGCACTGGCGTCTTTAGTTTAACATCCCTAATCCTCAGGTATCGAGAAAATTCAAGATCAACGACAACAATGCCCTTAAATTGCAATTAATAAGAGGGTTGGCACGATTTTTACACTATAATTTGAATACTAGTCAACATTTTTCTAATAACTTTGCAGCATATTATTTCTCGTTCAATTTCCAATAGAAAAGATGCCCCATGTGACCATAGTAAAACCACACCCTTTAGGAAATATTTGAATTTTTCTCCTTCGATGCATGTTGCACTGAAATCACATTTAATTCGACACTAAATATCACTGATACTTTCGATTTACGGTCCGTAATCTTACATAATCACCAAAATGAACATTTTTTAAAGCCACCCCTGAAAGGTACTGTTCATAACTGTAACATAGATGTTTCAACATTTAATTCCCAAGCATTACATCTGATCAGCTGTTCGGACAAAATGTTTCACACGACCCCAATGTACAACTTACTTACTGCACTCGCACACAGTCGAAACATTTTAATTTGTTCGTGTGAAATCTAGGTACGCTTGTTCGATCTCCATACGAAGACTTAGAATAAATCTATCAAATTAGTTATTAGTTTTAAAGAAATGTCACATACTAATACTAATTTGATAGATTTATTCTAAGTCTTCGTATGGAGATCGAACAAGCGTACCTAGATTTCGCACGAATAAATTAAAATGTTTCGACTGAGAGCGAGTGCAGTAAGCAAGCCGTACATTGGAGTCGTGTGAAACATTTTGTCCGAACAGCTGGTCAGATGTAATGCTTGGGAATTAAATGTTGAAACATCTATGTTACAGTTATGAACAGTACCGTTCGGGAGTGGCTTTTAAAAATGTTCATTTTGGTGATTATGTAAGATTACGGACCGTAAATCGAAAGTATCAGTGTTATTTAGCGTCGAATTAAATGTGATTTGAGTGCAATATGCATTGAAGGAGAAAAATTCAAATATCTCTTAAAGGGTGCGATTTAGGACGGTCACGTGGGGCATCTTTTCTATTGGAAATTGAACGAGAAATAATATGCTGCAAAGTTATTAGAAAAATGGTGACTAGTATTCAAATTATAGTGTAAAAACCGTGCCAACCCTCTTATTAATTGCAATTTAAGGGTATTGTTGTCGTGGATCTTGAATTTTCTCGATACCTGAGGGTTAGGGTTGTTAAAATAAAGCCGTCAGTGCAAAAATCAGGTCGATAGTGCAAAAAATGTGCAAGTTATACTAAAAATCGTCTGATTTTTTACTCAACTTTGAGGGGCTGTATCTCCCTTGCGGTTGAAGATCGGACAGGGGTCAATAGGGACTTTTTTGCTTCTTTTGGTGAGTACTATACGTGGTCTAAAGGGGTGTAATTTTGAAACGCCCTGTATATTATTTGTTTTATTTTTTGGCCATATTTGCATGGTACTGTAGTGCGTGAACCGGTCCCGGATCGATCCGGGACTGTACCACGAACACGCCTATTCAAATCTTAATTTATCAATCTATACAAATTTTATGTTGAAATTTTTGTCCCTGATGAGCATTCATCTACACAGAAAACTGTCCCATGAACAGACAATGGACTGATAGCTGCTAGGGCAAGAACAAGAAAACTGTTCAATGTAGCAAAAAGAAACTGTGAATGTGATCGCACAGGAAGTGACTCACGAAATATCGTAAACAAATGAGAAATACAAAATGGTAATAATCATAGTTATGTAGATAGTCCGTTGAAGGGTGGACATAGTCAGAGGGTTGACATGATAGCCTTTGATGCAGTTAAGCTGAATAAAGAGGTTGTCAACACCTCTAATAAAGTTGCGACTGAATATCTAGTCTTAAGGAAGGCATTTGGGGTCCGGCATTTGATTGCCTAGACCACGGACTAATATTTGGTAAACTAGAAAGGGATGCCATCTTATAGTTCTAATAATCCCACCTGACAGAGGTAGAAATAATAAGAATAATAATTCAGAGGTAGTAGTAATAATAATAATTAATGTTTATAAGTACCTCTCATTGACTTCGATCCATGTTAACTTCTCGGCCATCTCATTAACGTCCTTCGTGTTTTAATCCTCGTAAGTTTCGAATAACTCATTAAAATAACTCAAAAAACTTGATAAAACAGAACTGAAGCGTCAGATTTGACGTTTATTTGACCAAGTTGCGTTTGACATTCGGAGCGCTCAAGGTTAACGTAGTGAGATATCTAGTGAAATTTGTTTCAATTGTTGACCAAACCGTTGTTTGTTAAATACGTTTAGAAACTTTTACTCTTGGTGAAATTGGCAACATGTATGTGCAACCCTGTAGTTTTCGTCCATTTTGCATTTCAGTTGGCGCCAGAGACTTCATTTGGTGCGAATAAAGATAGTGCAAGAAATAGTCTCAAGATCGCATTTTCGCATTACCTTTTAACCAATTCATTTCGCTCTTCTTCCGTAGATTAGTCTCAAATAAAAAGCCTTTCAACATGTTCTGGGGTAAGTCGGCTTTTAAGCCGGTAACCTCATTTTTTTCTTGTCACTTTAGCACCACGTGTTTTTTCAACGATTTTAACGTATTTCTTTACGTTCCAGGTCTCATCATGGAACCTCACAGGAGGTACACTCAAGTAGTGAAGAAACCCTTCCACGTTAGCATGGCTGCCATGGACATGGACACCTCCGGAGACGAACCAGCTCAAGTCATATGTGGATATGAAGGAAAGCATTACTTGTTGTGCACTTTAAGCAAGGCAGATAAACTGCAGTGCCCCCTTAATCTAGAATATGGAGTAAGTATGCCAAAACGAAACCCCATTTTGTTTTACGCCACCCTTATTTTATCTCTATATTTAATTCCCTCAGGTCGGCAAAGAAGTATCATTTGCTACCAACGGATCTGCCCACATCCACCTCACCGGCTACCTAACCGATGAACTCGATGAGCTCTACGACTCCTCATTATTGGATGAAGCGGAGGAAGACATAGAGGAAGAAGAGTCCAATATCTCGGAATCCGACGAAGAACCAACGCTCCCGACAAGAAAACGAGGGAAAACCGTAGATCAAGGCCCCGCCAAAAAGAAGAGCAAAACCGCTCTTCTCCTGAACAGCACGATTGAAAGCGATTCCGACGATTCAGATGTGCACAGTTCTGACTTGAACAATTCTGGCGAAGAAGAAGAAGACACCGAGGACGAAGATGTGCTCGAGGAAGAAGCTGATGTTGACGATGAATCCAGCATGAGCGAAACCGAGGCCATCGTTTCTCCGAAGGCCAAAACAAACGGAGTCGCCTCGAAGAAGGAGAAGAACAAACGGAAACCAGTTGCCTCTCCGGTCGAAAGCACAGAAAGCAAAAAGAAAATGAAGAAAGAAAAGAAATCCACCCCAGATATCAAGGAAATCAAGAAAGAAATAGGAAATTCCACACCGGACAAATCTACACCTCAGAAGAAAACCTTGGAAGGAGGCGTGATCGTCCAGGAAATTAAAGTCGGGAAAGGAGACGCCGCCAAGCCTGGAAGTTTCGTGAATGTTTACTATGAAGGCAGACTAAAGAACAACAACAAGATGTTCGATTCATCCACGAAAGGCCCAGGTTTTAAATTCCGATTAGGTAAAAGAGAAGTGATTAAAGGCTGGGATGTCGGCCTGCAAGGGATGAAAGTTGGAGGAAAGAGGAGAATAATTTGTCCTCCGCACATGGCTTACGGAGCCAAGGGATCACCTCCAGTCGTACCACCTAATTCTACCTTAATCTTCGAAGTCGAACTCAAGAACGTCTCATAAAGCATCATTTTTCTCATGTGTTAATTTTTTATCTATTAATAATCGATTGCGATAAGTTTTAACAAATTTATGACCTTATTTGTACATTTGTTTTTGTTATTACGTATTTGATTGTTTTTTTTATACTAAATCAAATATTTCACAGAAATTAATTTCATTTGAAAATGCCATATTTTTAGAAAATTCATTTTTCGAAATTACTTTTTTGGAATTGCATTTTTCGGAATTACATTTTTATGATTTACTTTTATACTCCATTCTATTAATTACAACTAATTTTAGGAAAAAAAAGCAGGTTGTTCTTTTCAAACATCTTTATATTTTTGTTAAGCGGTTCGTTATGTATAAAAACACCGTTTGTACATACATTCCTCGAATAGTTGACGTTAATCAGGAATGTTTTTTGATTTGATTCTAGATTGATTACTCTATATGTTAAAAGTCGGTATTCTCATACTATGTAACATTTTGCATTTTCCATATAATATAAACATATTTTGAATAAGATCTTTTGTTTTATGCTGAAATACCTGGTTGTTTATTCTATTGAAACATTCTACATATTTAGATTGTGAAGATATGTGGTTCCCTTATGAAACCTGCAAAAAAAAACATGAAGAAGCCATAAATCCATCATTATCTAAGCTTAAAGAATAAAATTAATTGGATACTAACAATGAGTATACTCACTGATACTAATAAATTAAATAAATATGGAGTGGTCTCCACTCAACTTTCTCGTATATTTTTAAGTTGTACTAGACAAGATAAGACAGATTCACATTAGGATTCAGAGTGATTTTTTAATAATTTTGATATTATATACACATGCATATTTAGAAAACATAGACAAAAAAAGATTACTTTCG
>JAWQRP010001060.1:0-21503 GCA_033557875.1 Quadriops clusia | reverse complement strand
CATTGTTACCTTTGTCCGGACGGGAGATTTTTTTCCTTTTGTTATGACAACAAGACAAAACTAAAAATTTCGGATAAAAGGGCATCGTCCAGACGTACAGAATGATAATTAAAACCTTTTGGCGAAAACCGCACATTCCTAGGTTAAATAGCGTCGGAAAAATCTGCAATACTAGGTTTGACTTGCTGCTCAACGCTCTTAATATTGCTTCTTTGTTTTTTTCCAACATAAATTCGTTGAACGATAAAATTGTAATATTCACATATTAGGTAGAATCCTTTTGCACGTGTGGTTCAACATTGATTTTTTGTTCACGGTATTCGAAACATCTGTGTTTGTTTATATCCTAATTTCCAATATGCCGAAATTAAGTAATGCTTTAAATCAACGTTCGCTTGCTCTCCGTCGTTTAGAGGAAACCTTCGGTGTTGCGGCAAATGTTGAGGCTGACCTTACTTCGCGTCCCTTTTTTGAAGCGTATATGCAAAAAATTGATAAACGTTACGGCACCTTCCAAACTCATCATAATACCATTATCGGGTCTTCAAATGATGACGATTTCGCTATACAAGATGCCGTTCGCATCAAAGCAGATCGCTTTTATTTTCGTTGTAAAGCCACACTCGCAAAATTGTCTTCAAATCCCGTTTCGAGTGCTCCGCTCTCGGCCACACCAAGTCAAGTTAGTTAAAACAGTTCCTATGACGGCTGATAACTACAAAATAGCTTTCGAATCGCTTGTCAAACGTTATCAGAACAAAAGATACCTTGCCACTTTCTATTATTGTGAAATCTTCAATGCTCCTTCGACTCAAAAGGGATCTTTCATTGAATTAAGGCGATTTTGTTGGACATATTTGGAGAGAACGTTACAGCTTTACAGTCGATACATTTCCCAGTAGAGCAATGGGATGTTCTGCTATTTAATCTATTGTTGAACAAATTGAATGTCAAGTCACGCACAGATTTTGAAATTAAATTTAGCACCGTCGAATTGCCTTCGTATGATGATTTGCGAACGTTTCTAGAAAACCAGTGTCTATTCAAACCAATTCATCTGTTGAGGATAGATCGAAATTTCAATCGATTCCCCTCCATAAATCGACCACTAAAGGTGTTTCTAGTTTCACTGTAATGGTTCCGCAAGTAAAACCTCAAAGAATTTGTTGTGTTTGTAAATCATCACATCCCTTATATTGTTGCCCTTCTTTCACGTCAAAACCTGTTGACGAACGATTTGCTTTAGTTAAACAACACAATTTATGTATAAATTGTCTTTCTTCAGGACACATGCTTCGAAATTATCAATCAAAAGTTAACTGTCAAATATGCAATGGGCATCACCGTACGTTATTACATCGTACAGTCAAAACTTCATTACCAACTTCGATCTTACCACTGGGGTATAATATTGCCGTCGATCATTCTCCCAATTCGTCGAATGCTTGTCCACAGCAGAGGTAGATGTCAAAGATTCTCATGGTAGATTTCATCGTTGTAGAATATTATTGGATAATGGCAGTATGGCTAATTTTATATCGCAAGATTGTGTTAAACGATTGAATCTTTGTCCTATACGTTGCTCTATTCCGATTGAGGGCCTAAATGATAATATTCGAATACATTCATTACGAATAAAAAAGCAGTTGTTGATCGTTCTTAGACAAGTTGACATGCGTTTTGTTAGTTAGATAGTTGAACCCGCTTTAACGGCCCTTTGTGATAAAACCCTTGTTTTACACCCCCTTTTTCACATCATCAACCACACAGCAACCTCTGGTCGACCAGAAGAAGAAGTGGACGTGGGATAAAAAGGGGTAAGTGGCTCTCCTTCACCTTCTCTTTTTTGTAATCGCAACCACCACCTCATTTCAGGGTTCAGTGTTAAAAACATTTTTTTTGTAAAATTACAGTTAAAAAAATGATCCTTTCTATTGAAACAAATCATTTCAAATTTTGTATAGCACAATTTAAGAAAACAGTCGATGGTGAAAAACAAATTTTACACACAAGTTATCGTAAGTTATTGCATACAACGATAATTCATGTAAAAACTTTTCCCTGCGTAGATCCTACACAGCGTAATAAATTTAAGGTAAATTTGTTCTAATTAAGTTGTGACGTACCGTGAAATTAAAGATTCATTTTATATTATAAGCGTGCTATAAATGTAATATTTAATGCCTTATAAAATTTTACGTAATTATAAAAATGTGTTAAGTGTGGGTGGTTCTTAACAATCAATATACTTATTATCGCTTTGTTTGCACTATCGTTTATTGAGGCTCATATCTACATACTCCAATTTCTTATCCTGTATTTATTCCTAAATTTATTTCTGTATTTATCCTTACATATTTACTCCTAGCTCATATTATATAACCGCACTTTGTGATTTCCCGTTCCTTCAGAGCACAATGAGTTCTTGTATTATCCGAACGTCCTTTAGTACGTCCAAATAATCTAATCTGAATCATTACCATTGTTGCCTAATGTTGGGGGAGCTACCAGCACCAGCCTGTTTATGATAGACGAATACAGCACCGCAGGAGTCGACACTTACAGTGACTCTGCGTGGCCAGTCCTGATACAATCTGGGCACGCTCGAGGGACTTTGACGTATGTTATTATGATGGAATACGTTTCTTTAACTCGCTGGACTTAGGAACGAGAGAGTATAATAAGACATAAGTATGCAGCTGCAGTAAAAATGGGGTAGGTAAATATTAAATATAATCAGGTACAGATTTATTCTGGGCTCTTTCAGCAGATGGGAAACTAATTGCAATTCGCAATTGGCTAAGTAATTTATAAAAGAAATATTACGATGTAAATCACATGGGAACAATGCCTTTTACAATTTATTTTCAACAAAAGAAGCGGGGAAATTCTGGACTCTTGTTAAAAGAATTTAAAATTTTGATCGTTGATGAATAAATCATCGTCAGAGCTAGTCCTCGTCAATTAGTAGCAATCTCTGGAAGTTGCCATCTTCAATCAGATAAACGCCGAGCACCGGAGTCGTTTGTTTCAGGCAATTGACACAAACTATGTGCAAATGTTTGATAACCTGTATTTCAACTTCCATTATTGTCGACGTTCATTAATTTTTATATGCGCCTGCAGAATATAGGTACTTCCAAAGCTAAATGCGCCGTTGTGAAATTAAACGATATGAGATTGCTGAATTTATGGACATGTTTGCTGCCAGGGTTGGCTCTCTTTTATTGTTATCTATCCCATTACTGCACCAGTTTGTTATTTTTATTGTGATGTTTTCTTTGAAATTTCGTTGCACAGCCGCTACGCTTTAGATTCTGGCATTCACAACTGCTTCCTTCCAAAAGAAGCTTCTTAACATTTTATGCACATCTTCTTATAGGTACACAAAACGAAAAGTAAATATTCCGCGTACATACTTACTAAATAAAACTTCTTAATTTGTTTAAACATGTGAAACAAATAAACGAGTTAAGTATCTTGATTTAAAATTTAATCTAAACATTTTTACCAACAAACAATTTATCATTTCATCGATAGGAATAGTTTGCTCTCTGGCAGGTCCACACTGTGTCTTATTCGAGTCCGATCAATTTTTGTTTGCCTGGCGGGAACCGAGACCCATTTGAATATGTAAAGCGTCCCTTGTAATTGATTTTTATTTTATGTAAAGTGACCAATTGTGCGTTGTACTCGCTCTCATGAATCGGATATTTTATAGGGTATCGGGTTACTCGCGATGTGTTCCTCTAGATCCTCAGAATACCATAAATTCACCTCTCAATTTTTGTGTGGTTTTTTATCGATTGCCACATTTAAAATAGTGTTAAATTATGCGGGGGCCTAGCCGAAGACCGATGCGTGCGCTCACTCCGAATCTGGTCGTAAATTTATTATTCAATAATAATGTCATCGGGGCCAATCTACGAAGTAAATGTTCTGTAAAAACTACATTTCTACACTGAGAGAACAGTATATTTCATTAAAGCATATGACGATTGCTTCAACAGTAATTCACGTTTTTATACGGCGGAACGGTACTAAGCTTGATTATAGCGTAATTAACATTAAACATTTTTATTTATATAACATTTCAGGTAAATTTGTGAATAATAACGTTTTATTAGTGTCAAGCGAGCAAATAAATTTGCCATAAAGGAACTAAAGTACATTCAAGTAAAATTACAGTTCCAAGATTTACTGAAATAAAACATGGGGTCAGTAACTATTAGAATTTGAAAATATCATTTTCAAGACTTTTTAAATTTGTATTAACAATTCTGTGTTTCGGCTACCAATAGTAGCTATATATCCTCGAACCTGTCCATTAATGTAAGGTATGAGATGATCGATTTCTTCTTTAGCTAAGTTATCCCATGCTACCTGAATTTTGCCTTTAAACAACTTCAAACATACCTTGAAAACGTGTTACTTTCTTATACACTTTTTAAGAAAAAATATTAAATACACTAAAAACAAACAACTTACATTTTAGATATCAATTAGTAAAATCTTTTTGCAATTACACTAAGCGAAAAGTCGTAGTGTATTTGATAAAAATGTTCCTTAATGCAATGAAAAAATGATTCAAGTTAGTCCAACGTACACTTTTATTGGTAGAATAAACTAGTCGATGGTAAGCTAGGATCTTTTTTTCAACCAAAAAACAGTTCATTGTATTAATATTTTTTTTATAAATTTAAAAATGTTTTACATATAACTAAAAATGTTTTGAACATTTCGCTATTTACCCAACGGAATTATTTTCTGTGATTAATAACAATTATTGGTTAATAACAATTATTGTTAAGTAGAAAATATTTGTTGTTTCATATAAGAACGTAGTTTATTGTTTTGAATATCTCATTATTTGAATTATAAGCTACAATTTTTATAGGCGAATAAAATTTACAATAAAATTATAAATATTTTATTAAGCATTTTAAATGTAAAACGCATATTTAATGATAATATAATATAATATAATATAAACAATACATTATAAATCAATCAATTAACTCCATAAAACAAAAAGTGGAGAAATGCGATAAAATAGAATCTAAAATACATTCTTATGCAATGGCCAAACAAATTTGGTCGTTTAATAGTTATTATATGTAATATTATATATTAGCATTACATCACGAATGTCTGTAAATAAATTATAAATACATAATAAGGTTTTCATTGAATGTTTTCCAAAATTACAGTATTTTTAGAGCTCAAAGAAGCTTAGTCTATATATTAAAAATATCTTATGGTTGTTTAAGTTTTCTGCTTTTAAACCGAGAACCCCACTAATAATTGTTTTATCTTTGTTATGTCTATTCACATATAAAAATTTTGGTACCACCGTTTCCCATTTTATAAGCAGTTTCCCTTCTTTGTTGAGTACTCACAGTAGTCCTTGTCAATTTGAAAATATTTAATATTGAAAATGCATTGTATATTTTTTGGTATTCCCAATAAGGTACTTATATTTTAATAAATGTATATGTTCATTATTTTAATTATAGATGGTCTTTATTTTAATTGCGCTAGATGGATCAATAAACGGGCTATTTTTCTCTTCATCGTCAGGTGCAATAAAATATAAACTAAGTAAAATACATATACAATATAAACAATGAACATGTACCATTTATTTAATCCTTTTATTTGTATAGAATTCCCAAGTACGGTGTTATAAAATATGTTTTAATACCGTTTCGTTCTTAATTGTAGTAATACAAGAAACTTACTAACGCAAATATTTCTATTTTTTTTGCAAGCATTCCAGAAATTGAGGAGAGATTGGTCTTCAGGTTATAAAATTTATTATAGATTATTCCCCGTTTTGATGATCTATAATAGTCCTAAAAATAATATTTATTATTTAGAAAGAACATTATAGAAATAGCCACAGCCACTAATGCTTTCCAATTTTTCATTTGGAAAAGCGTCCGTAATTTGTTGTTCTATCTTGTAGCTTGTAGTTAAACTTTGTGACCTTTTGTTCACTTCCTTTAAAACGGAAAAGAAAAAAAAGAGAAATAAATTAAAATTATATTATATTGAAAATAAGATAATTAAACTTGAATTTACCAGAACAATGTCGAGATACTGTTTGTAATAAATGCAATATAAAATATAATGATATATAAAGATAATTAATGATTATACTTTAAAATTTCCTAAGAATTTATGGCAAAAATTCGTGAAGTACACTTATATATGTAAAGAAAATTATAATTATTAAACACTAATTAATCAGAATTACCAATAATAATTAGTACGTGTCTATACACATACACAAAATACATATATGTATACACACGCACACACACAATAAATCGAGAACATATTTTAAAAAAAAACAACAAATATCATAAATTTAGGTATTTAGATTTGATCGTTATTGAAGGAAATAATGTACTATCCATCGAGAACAACTATGTGAAGTTGAATCATATATTGATGGACCTCATTAGCTGCTATACCAGTCTTTCAAAGGTTATGCATCCATACATATTTGATCAACACTTGAGAACTATTAACGAAAACATAAATTATAAACGTACAAAAATCATGTTTACCCACCATAAAAAGCTTACGTTGTTAAGAAGTAAAGTAAGGGCAGTGGAAGTTAATGTTGATAGGATGAATAAAAATGTAATCAAGTTTGGTCTCCGGTATACCAATCTCACTGACATAAAATTTGATGTGAATGAACAAAAACTATTAGAAAAAGGTCACAAATATGCAATTAATACTACGCACAATCGAGATAATGCTATAAAACAAATTGACAACCTTGCCATAGATTTAGATATCGCAACACAATTTATACCCAATAACTCTCAGTTACGCACACAATGTGTAAATTATCTGATAGAACATAAAAATAACCCTATCATAAACTATCACAATAACAAAAACAATAAAAAAGACATAAAAACACTTAAGTCAATTAAGAAAAAGATAATTGATGCAAATGCAATTGTGACCCTAGTAGATAAGGGAGCTGGTATGGTCATATTACCCAAGCAGGTATATTTGAACAAAACACAAAAATTTTTAACCGATAATGGGGTAACTCTGTTAGAAGGAAACCCTATCAATAAATATACTACTAAAATTAAAAACGTTATACGAGTACATAAAGATACCTTGGAGGATGTATTCGATATCCCTTCCAATTACAAACTTTTGCCAATGAATATAAAGCATCCAATGTTGGTGTCGCAGATAAAGTTACATAAGGAGGACCAAGCCGTGAGACCCATAGTGACGTTTTCTAATACGCCAACCCAAAAACTATCACAGATACTTTCCTTATTGATTTTAAGTCAAAATTCTCAATAAACAATTAATTCACCGGAACTAATAAAAATATTGGCCGAGGTCATCCCAAATAAACGACAGATAATGGTATCCTTTGATGTGAAAGATCTATTTACAAACGTTCCAGCCCTTGAAACCGTTGATCTTATAAAGAAGCAATTAGAAGAAACTAATTTGGTAGAATATAATATACAAGGAATAATAAACTTGCTACTAGTTACCCTGGAACAAAACTTTTCCTAATTTGATGGTAAAATGTATCAATTGCCTGACGCACTTCCTATGGGGAGTTCCCGATAACCTTTTATGGCCAACCTCTTTCTTGACAACCTGGAAAAATCAATTTTCAAACCTCACAACACATATAATAAATATATTAAAATTTGGGTCCGATACGTGAACGACATCCTTTGTATTTGGGAGGGGTCAGGGAGTTATCTTGACAGTTTTTCGAAGTTTATCAATTCCCTACACCCAAAAATGAAGTTTACAGTCGAAACCGAAACTAACAATAGTATAAATTTTTTAGACCTCACAATACATAGAGATCTCCATTATAGAGAATATACGTTCGATATTTTTAGAAAAGAGATTTATACCGATACAATTATCCCGTATAAATCGTTTCACTACAACACACATAATATGCTCATTCTTGCATCGTCTTAAAAATATTCTCCTTAACCCAGAAAGGTACCAAAGAAAATTAAACACCATAAAGCAAATTGCAATCAATAATGAATTCAACGTCGACATCATTGAGAAGATGAATGAACAGATACAATATAGAATGAACCACGCAGAAATTAATAATTCACTTAGGATTTTAAACGAGTCTAACACATCTAAACTCTATAAAGTCATAGATTTTAACTTCACTAATGTTAATAAATTAAAAAAATAATAAGTTAAATTGTTAGTTATAAATTTATAATGACGAAAATAATATACTAAAAAGTTAAATCGTTAGATCTCAAATTTATAATGAAGAAAATTAAGGAAAATAATGGACGTGTTAGACCTTTAGATCTTTAGATCTAAAAAGTTGCTACGAGATTAAATGTAGTTAACGTGAACCATATTACGGTTTCCAGCCAAAATGTTGTCGGTGAACGATGCGGCAATCTTCCGGGAACCACGCGGTCAACGGCGGAAGGTCGAATCTCAATCGTACGAATTGAAGAAACGGTTGCCCGAAGCTATAAAATGGTACAAAACGTCTAAGAGCAAATTCTATGAAGAGTAATAGGTCAATAGAACACTGAAAATTCTTACCGTAGAAGGAAGAAGCGAAAACCCAAAAAAAAAGTATAAATGGCGGACCAGGAGCAGCAATCCAAAACAGTATGCGAAATCGCAAGAGGGGTAATGCACCAATAGATCCCGAATTAACGGACAGCTGACTTATTCCAAAATCACAAATGATATCCTCAAATTACCAAATAGGAAAACCAGCTACAAGTTTGATACACCCACTAAATTCTGCTTAATACTGATCGTACCAGAAGGAGAATCAGAAATGATCCTAACTTTTAAAAAGATTTACCAGGAAAACTTCTACACATGATAAGTTCTTATAAATTGATCATCTATTATAATAAAGCCAAAGCTATAAACTGGATAGGATAAAAGAGAGCTCTACAAATTAAAGAATAAGGAACCAAAACAGAACTCTGACCATGTGATGATAACAACAATAGAAGCGGCAAAGCTAAATGTGACAAAAAGAAAAACTATAAATGAAAATTACAAAAATATATATATGGAACATGTTAAACTCTTAAGATTTTTTTGTCTTAAAAATTTTTCGTTATCCATACGCCTGATTAGATGGATCGCCCAAAATGATATTTTCAAAGTCATAATTCTTTCGCCTTCGATTTCATGTTTTGTGGGTTTTACGACATAAGCCAATCGCTCTTTTCGCCAACCGTCTTGTGTAAAGGCTGGGTCAAAGCAAACTTCAACGTTGTTCTTCAACTGTTTGTCCAGCTTCTTCCAATTAATTCGTTTTACGTCAGTTAAAACTTAGATACTTTTCCCAAGTAATTCAAGAAAAAAAAATTAGAAAAAATATTTTTGTAATTGTTTGTTAAATATTTTGATATTATTAATGTGAACTTTATGACCATGTCTTTTATAATATTTAATGTTTAATTTGTGTGTTATGTCCCAGCAAGGTTCAATGTTTTTCTTCATTTAATGTTTAGTTGATTACTGTAAGTTAGGAAAAATGGATTGTTTAGCTATGATACACGATGAAAAAAATCTAATCGTTTATTGTAAGATTTATGCTGTATTTGTTTTAGCGCAGATTGAGGAAAGATTTGAGTATACATATTTTTCATGGTTGGGAATTTCTATTTCTTGTTTATTTAATGTTTCTCTGAAAGGAAACAAGTACTATTGATTGTTATGTTGATCTTAACTAATTTAATAAATGAGAGTATATATTTTGTTTTTTGTTCCTTTTATAATAAACATACGTAATTTGAAAATCCAAATCCCTTAAATTAGATTAACATTATTAAAAGAATGAAACAAATAAATTGAAGAATTAAGTTAAAAATTAATAATACCAATGAAATGAGAAACACCTTCAACTATTGAATGTGAAATTTATACAAAACAAATAGTGGTCTTCACTCAACTTTTTCGTACGTTTCGAAAGTGTAGTAGTCACGAGACAGAATTAGACCAGAATTTGTAGTGCAGAAGAATTATATACTTGGAAAACAGCAAAACTTGATAACTTTCAAAACAATCAACCATTGTTTAGACACAAATTGATTTCCTCCACATCTAAAGTAGATTTAAATTGAACTATGAAAAAAAACCTAAATTTCTTGATTAAGTTCTTTTGCCCAAATTATACAAGCACCAATCCCATCGTACCATGTTGTAAAGCAATGGGTTAAATTGCTCGTCATGATACACTTCTAAGATACAACAAATTGTACATGCATGCACATCTATTAACAATGTGTATCCATATCGAGTGTTTTCCAGCTCTGACAGCTTCATCATGAGATAATGCCTTGACGCGCCCGCAACAAAGGCGACGCGTGCCACACGTGCTCATTGAATTTAATAAATTTCATAAAAGTGATGCTAAAACGTCGCAGAAGCAATCGCAACACCACCATATTATCAGCTTCACTTCCAGTTGCCCAAACGAGTTATTATTCGAGGCAGATATGAACCGGCAAACTTCGGCCATGTTGGGCATAAAAGTTTTGTTGGGAATTTATCCCGTTTTATTATCATAAACCACGATCTGTAAAATTAGTTAATGTGTTGGCTGCGCATTTGTGTCTCGTCCGTCTTGTGTGTATTAATTACAAACTAGAACTCTATCTGAGTACATCTGTGTTCAGCAACGCGTGTCACTCTCGAGTGAACTTTTATCGCATTGTTGCCTTGTGCTGCAATATAAGTGATAATTAGAGTGATATTCGATGTGTAATGAGGAGCGTTGCGTACGAACGGAGTTAGTGAACATGTAATTGGAAATTGAGAATTATCTCTTTAACGGTCTATTTGTTGGCGTCGTTTCAACAATTTTCCTGTGTGTGCAACTATTTCTTTCAAAACTGCGTATGTTTAAGCAAGACTCGATGATTATTCGTTATTATTGTTACTAAGCGTAAGCTAATGAGACTCTGTACACCTGAGAAGAATTATAAAATTGTACTTTTAAGTGTCCTTAAGTGAGTTTCATTCTACTTTTTTCTCTTGTTCTGATCTTTGTTTTATTTTGCTATATAATGGTGTAAATACATTTTAAGAGTACGGTATTAACATTTGCTGAATTTGGAAACTTGTTTTAATGAAAATAGGTTATTAATTAAATGAATTTATTCGAAAATCGAAAGCATGGGATGCCTAAACGCACCGGGCTGCAGATGTAGGTACAAACAACCTCAGCGCAATAAAGGGTGACCGATCTATTCATTAGCGTTATAAAACCAAAGTAGTGTTTAGTACGGGGTTGAATTAATCACTCACACACACATGCAGACATGCATACAATAAGTAGGTAAGTCTCCATCAATACCTGCATGCTTTTGTGCCGGCATATTTCATTACAATTTTCGCTATCCGCATGGAGCATAAGTAGATTCCATTTTTCATCCATCAACGTCTTGTTTAGCTACTTATACCGCGCATATTTCATTGCGGTAAATAACTTGGCGCACACAGCAAAACAGATTAATTCACCACTTCTGCCGCATTGTCGGGGTTGAGTGCTGCCCGGAGATAACGCAATAATAGTGAAATTATTATTTACTATTTTGCCTCTATGTGGGCTGGGGATTTCCTTCAGAGTTTTTCACTTAACTCTGGAAATTTGCCTGGCAGAACTACGTTCATTAAAAGCACTTTTAGCTCTTTGTGTAAATTCAGAGCTTCTTTAAAACAAATCTAAAACTTTGATGAATTGTTCCTCTAGTTCGTTTAATTATTGCCCGACACCATACAGAAAGAAATTCTGCGAAGTTAGAGAAAAAAGTGTGAAAATTGCAGGCAAGATAATTCTAAATAATAAAGAATTTCTACTAATATGTTTGGAGAATTATTGCTTAGTTTGAAAAGAATAACAGTTTATTTATTTATTATTTTGCCAATAGCGTAACTTAACGAAGAAGCGCGGTTCAACAAAGATTTTAAATTATTTAGGAAATCGTAATAACTAAGATATTATTAATAAATGTCTTTTCTCTAATTGCCTCATATATAAAATTAGCAACAAAAAATTATAATTTCTAGATTCCAAGATTATAAATGTGCTAAAAAGTCCTGAATGTCTAATACTAATGTAAGAACCACTCGGAGCTCTTAACTTCAAATTTCACGGTCAAGGATCGTTCAAATATATTAATCAGATGAAGTGTTTAAATATAGAACAAAGTTCCTGCTTGTAATGACTTCGGGATCACAGCCATTATCCCAAACGAGGTGTCATCTCTCCAATACGCTACACAGCTTTTAAACGAGCTTTGTGGAAATCGTCCCACCTTTTTTCAGCTCCTGTAACATCTTGAAGCATCCTCTTCATTTAGCACCGCGTCCGCAGTCGTCTGGATTGCATGGGATATTTTTATCCCGCATGTGGTATTTCGAGTATTTTTATTTTCTCTTACCCTAGTTTCATATTTCAGATTTTTTGTAGCGTCAAGGTCGAGAGCGCGGTACAATTAATATTGTAACTGTGTTGAAAGTTCGGCGCGGAAAACTGCTGGTGATATTTCACGTGGGAGCATTTCGTCGTCAATGTTGCACACAATTTCTAGAAAAATCTGTGAACTTCTGCAACGTTCGATACAGTTGAATAAACTCAGAACAATTCATCTGCTCGGAACTAAGTAGGAAACAGCGATGTTTTTCTAAAGGCCACAAAAAAACGATGACATTAAATTTAAACCGAAATTACCTACCTCAGATTGTTTTTGTAAGAGGAAACGCAAACGGACTCTCGTTTATTGATTTGTTTTTTATGTAACCAAACAATATAAAATAGAATTTTACTAGTAAAATGTTAAATTCATATTCTTCCGTGACAATGGTTTCTAATTTATTCTACGGTAACTTAGCCTGATTTGTATGTACTAGCACGTGATTGTGAACAAAGCCTCACAATAGTTTTGGCTTAGAAAAGTTCGTTCAGGGAATTGTACGTAAAGCTACAATAATAATGTCCATTGAAATGAGCAAGTTATAATTCAGTGGCACAGTTGCAAGACCATTGATTTAACCGAATGATATTTCCCGGAATACGTTGGTCCATCGGAGAGGAAGGAAATTAATATTGCTGCAATTACAATATGCAAGGGCTCCGCCACAGTGCCCACACCATCTTTACTGGTGGGTAATCAGTCGCTATTAGAGTGTACATGAATTATATAAACACCCCCTCAATACTGTATTTCGGCAGTAAGTTACCCTTAGCCGGTCATTATTTATTACAATAGTTCCGTTGACCTAGCCAACCTAATCTAAATTAGGTGCAATAATTTATTGTTCCAACACCTAAGCAACCTCGGCGCCGAAAGGTTACAGCCGAAGTATTTCTAATTATAACTTCAATTTGGAGTTACTATTTTCGAGGAGTTCAATGCGGCTGATTTATTCGGGTGCGTGTGAAAGTCAGCCTCAAAGTGAGGCACGCAGAAATTAAGCGTAATATGTGATGAATCATTTTCTTAATTTACAGTGTTTCATTTGCAGGTGCTTTATGCAAGGTTAACCAAGATAGAGCCGCTTCCAGATTGTTTCCACAAAAACCTACCGCAACGAATGTTTCCGAGATAATGATCTGTTTAATGTAAAATGTTACCAGTTCGTTTAAATGTACTCTTTGTGTCAACAAAAATAATGCTAGACATACAATTCAGATTACATGGGAACGATTCATTAGTTTTTATTAAATTGCACGAACTAACAGTAGTTCTGAAAGACATTTCAAACTGTACTGTATTGGATTTAAGTAGTTAGCATTGGAAATATGTGAATTAGGTTGCTATGTATGGAAAAATGAACTTCCAATAAATAATGTCAAATAGTACCTGTGTTTAACTCTTTACAAGAAATCAAGACAAGATATTTAACCAGACATTACATTGGCGACGAGGATTTTGGAAAATACAAGCAAAAGATGCAGCACACAGGAAGTGTAAATAATATGCAGGTGGTAGGACATCTGCGAGAGTTCTCCCTTAATTCAGATTGGACAATATTTAAGGCAAGATTAGAAAATTATTTCATTGCAAACAATATTCAAGATGTGATTAAGAAACGAGCGATATTATTGAATATTTTATCAGAGGAAACATATAAATTAATGTTTGATTTATGCCACTGCCATTTGGCAGGAAATTACCGTGGAGCGGGTCATTCTAATTGCAACTTCACACCAAGGTTAAGGAGTTTACACCGTCCTATTTGGTTTTGCATCAAACAACGTTTACACCATGGAATGAAACTATAAGGCTCTAAATTTAATCGACAGCGATATGCATAACCACCGCAGTGTCGACTCAAAGGTAACACAAGATCTAAAGAGCACAATTGATTATTCTATAGAATTATCTTAAAAAATTAAGCACCTCCTCACATTTACTAAAATTGAAAGATGGAGCTTTTGTTATTCTACTTAGAACTTGAAATCGTAAAAAAGTGTTAAGAACATAACACTTTAGGTAATTGTCTCCCCATTTTAGATAATACTTTTCTAGATGGTTTGTAAATAAAAATAATCCTACCCTAATAGAGACACTAAACAGTAAAATCATCAGTAAAAACAAAAATATACACAAGCTCTCCTAGACAAGCTTTCCTTATTACAAAAACTCCAAAATCACCCACTGTCTCTGACACTGGATTGCGTATTGTAATTATCAATGTTTTAGAATTATTTAAACTTGAAGAGTATACCGATGAAAAAATCAACGTGATAGTGAGGAAGAACTTTCTTCAAAAATTATTATGAGAACGAACAAGATTGATATTGTTATTCCTTAATTGTGTCCTAGAAGAGCTTAGAAGGTAATTATCAGAATATAAGGATTTAAAAAATCGAAATGTGTTTAGAGATATAGGAATAAATTGTGAAAGGTGTGTCTCAGATTAGCGGCAACATTAACTCCTTCAACAAAACAGAAGTTCCTCTTATTAAAAACTTAATATTATTCTGCTATATGCAATTAGAAAATGTTTGAATAGACCAATTTTATTATGAATGAAACATACAGATTGAAAATATCCAAAATATAAACCGCAATGTATTTCTTTTGTATAAACTGCTCATTAGTAATTAAATTTCAAAAGTTGTATTATTTCGCTTTTCAGATAATAACAATAAATTAACTTTTTTGCGACCAACGATATGTACTCAATATGCATTAATATCTAAATATTACATGTCTAAATGTAACTACAAAATTTAAATAATACAGATAGTTAATTGTACGATATAATTATACAATATATCTGCCACTTTAGTATTAATAGCAAAAATGCTTCAAAGTTTTCTTGCACAAGTGGTTAATGTTTTCTTTCTTCATTTTAATATTTTTCTAAATATTTTCTTTCTTTAAGTGTCATCTTTTCAACTTTATTTTCTGTACCTTTCACTTCTTCAAATTATCTTTCTTTCAACTTTTCCTTCTCCAAGTTTCTTTCTTCAAGTTTCTTTTCTTCGAGTCTTCCTTCTTCAAATTTTCTTTTAACTTTCATTTCATCAAGGTTTCTTTTCTTCAAGCTATTCTTCTTCAAGTTTCTCTTCTTTTAGTTTTCATTCTTTTTAAGTTTCTTTTCTTCAAGTTTTCTTTTCTCGAATTTCTTTTCTTCATTGAGAATTTCTTCAGAGATGTCTTCAGCGAAGATTTCGGTTATGATAATGTATCTCGCAGAATAGTCAATTCAATTGGTTTCAAAAGTTGTATAAATTCGCTTTTCAGATAATAGTGATATAATTATACAATATCTCTGCCACTTTAGAATTAATGGTAAACATGCTTTAAAGTTTTCTTGCACAAGTGGTTAATATTTTCTTTCTTCATTTTAATATTTTTCTAAATATTTTATTTCTTTTAGTTTCAGCTCTTCAACTTTTTTTTCTTTACCTTTCACTTTTTCAAGTTTTCTTTCTTTCAACTATTTCTTCTTCAAGTTTCTTTTCATCGAGTTTTCCTTCTTCAAATTTTCTTTCAACTTTCACTTCATCCAGTTTTCTTGTTTTCAAGATTTCCGTCTTCTAGTTTTCATTCTTTAAGTTTGTTTTCTTCAAGTTTTCTGTTCTGGAATTGCATTTTCCCATTGAGGATTTCTTCAGAGAAGCCTTCAGTGAAGATGTCGGTTATGATTTTCTTTCATATACGTTTCTAAGTAAACTTTGCGTTTCATGACAAATCATTGTAAATTATATCATAGCTTGTGCAAATACTCAAATTTGATGAAAGCAAATAAAATGAACAATGATGAATGCATAACGTATCTCGCAGAAAAGTCAATTCAATTGGTTCATTTTTTTCTCTTGCGTTGTTTAAGCATCTATTGTCAATTGGGGTTTAATTTTCGAAATTTTCAATAGCTTTGAGTACATTACATTGTTCAGCAGAAATAATGAATCTGCTTGCCATTGAGAATATTATAAGACTGTTTAGTTAAATATATTCACACATTTTTCTAACTGCTTTGTTTTATGTAATTTATTGGAACTATTAGTTCTGATTGATTTACTTGAATAAGAAGTCCAATTGAAGATGAAGTATAATTGTTGTCGATGAAACTCTGGGAATCAATTAGAGGAATAGTAGAGAGAATAGAGGGAATATGAATTAAAACCGTAAAGGATGTCAATATTTGACCATTCGCGCTTAGTAATTTTTCATAAAAAAGGCAGTTAAAAATTGTTTGATACTGGGTAAAATGTGTTTAAAAGTGTCTTGGGAAGATTAAACGATTTCATATCCTTAATGCCTATGGGTCACGATGCTTCCCAAACCAGCATGGTAGTCCGAAAACGGTCTAGTGTCAGAACCAGTAGGGTACGATTGTAACAAGTCGAGTATTATCGAGACTATACGCGGTAGGCGCGGGCTACAAGTGGAGGTGCATTTTTTTATGATATAACTTTAATATTTATATAATTATCGTATTTGAAAATGTGCTTATGTAATCGTCCTATTGTAGAGATTATAATAAGCGCTGATTTGTTTTTGTATAGGTTATGCTATTTCGTGCTTGTGACAATCTTATTACCAAAATGGGGGGGGGGGGGGTTGTAAAGATTTTTATGGGGACGGTAGTAACACAAATTTTATAATATTTGTGTTTTGTAGATGCCTAGAAATCGAATAAACAAGACTTCGACAGGTGAAAGCGTCATATTGTTGTACTAAAACGCTTACGATGAAGTTAAATTAGGGGCTTCTTTAAGACAAGCTGCAGAGAAGCACGGCGTTAACTATGTATCTCTTTTGAGATACAAGCGAAAAGGGGATGCAGCAAATGAAAATGACCAGGAACAGGTAAAAAAAGTCAAAATGAGGTATGTAACTCACAACAGAATTTTTAACGAAGACCAAGAGCGGCAATTAGCGAAGTACCTAATTCGTTGCGCGGACATATATTTTGGTCTCTCCACAAAAGAGGTAAGAAAGTTGGCCTTTGAACTTACCGTAAAATACAATTTAAACGCTCCTTCCACTTGCCTGGGAAATAAAATGGCTGGAGAAGAGTGGGTTCGTTCATTCATGAAGAGAAATCCCGAACTATCTGTGCGCGCTGCTCAAGCTACAAGCCTGTCTCGAGCGATAAGTTTCAACCAAAATAGTGTCCATGCGTTTTGTGACAATCTTCAGATCGTTATGGATCTCTACCACTTTGAACCTCAGGATATATATATAATGTCGACGAAACCGGGGTTACCACAGTACAGAAGGTCGACAAAGTTGTTGCAAGACTTGGCACAAGGCAAGTGGGCGCACTAACTTCCGCTGAACGAGGAACTTTGGTCACAATATTATTTGCAGCTAACGATTTGGGCAACGCAATTCCACCTATGTTTGTATTTCCTCGAGTTAGATACCAAGAGCATTTCATTAGTCGGGCCAGTGGGATCAATAGGTGCTGGCAATCCATCAGGATGGATGCAAGATGAAATATTTATTGTATTTCTTAAACATTTTCAAAAACAGAAGGTATTATTGGTGCTAGACAATCATTCGTCACATATACATATCAACTCCTTAGATTTTTGCAAGGAGAATGGAATAATATTACTATCATTTCCGCTCCACTGCGCACTGCTCGCATAAACTACAGCCGTTGGATAGATCAGTTTATGGGCCTTTCAAAAAAATTTTTAATACTGCCTGTGATGCCTGGATGCGAAACCATCCAGGCAAAACCATGACTATTTACGACATACCGAGTATTATAACCACTTGTTCTTACTCAGGCGAATATCCAGGCCAGGTATCGAAAGAGAGGGACTTCCCATTCAACCGCGATTTGTTCCAAGAAACTGATTTTGCACCATCGTTCATGACAGACAGGCCTAATCCGAATGCTACTAAAGAGGTGGCTACTTCTAATCAACATAACATGAGACTTGCACCTGATGATGGAACTCCACCGCCATCACTTTCGTTATTGAGAGCAGATTAGCTGCTCCCATAGTATTTTTAATTTAAGTTTGAGAGCAGAGTCCTGCTCCTCTAGTATTTTAAAAGTTGCCCTGTGAATTGAAGTTGAGAACACTGAAAATATATTTTTGGTTGCACAGGAAAGGAGATTCAAAGGCGGTGGAAAAGCATGAAAAACTTGAAAGCACTGGAAGGACGCAGCGGAGATGCTTCTATGTCTTCTATCACAAACAGATGTCATTTCTTCAATCTGTCATGAAACAAAGAGCGTAAGTATGACTGCAAATCACTTGTGTCTCTAGACTGACAATGTGTAAATTTATTTTTTTTTAGAACTGGCGGAAACATGAATAACGATGGTGTTGTTCAAGCTGCACCCAGTTCTGGTCCTCGACCCAGTTCTGCCCCTGGACTCAGTGCTGTTTCTGTACCTGCTTCAACAGCACGTAATTCAAACAAGAGGAAATCTGATCAGTTTGAAAAATATATAATTAATATTTTAAAGACTAATGCAGAACAAACCCCTAAATGTGCAGATGATGAAATGTTTCTTTTATCACAAATTCATGTAATAAAAAAATTTAATCCTTCCGATAAACTTGATTTTCAAATCATATTCATGCAGTTACTGCAATCATATACCGCAGTTCACTCAAACCCTCCTACACCACCTCATTCATTCAGCAACACCCCGTCCAGCACTAGTGTTCAAGTTATTCAATCGCCTTCTTCTCCAGTAATTTCCTGTGAGATTCAGATGATGATTCGGTATTTTCCTTTTTTTAATTTGTAATAAATGTAATCCAGTAATCTAAGTTAATTAAGTATTAACATTGAATATAGAGTATTTTATATAGTCTATATTCAACTGAAGTAGTTCAGTTCAATTGTTTGTAAATTAGATCTTCATTTAAGTCAGTAGTATGTACACTGTACAAAAAAAATAAATCTTACCTAAATGTTACAGCAAGTTTCTCTACTGCAGCAATGCAATCCCTCATTGTTGTATTTTGTTTGGATATCATCCCTAATTTTTGATAGAAGCAGTTCAAAAGAAGGTATCGACATCCTGTAGTATTCAAAAAACTTCTCCAGGTTTTCTTTTAAGATGTTATGCAGAAGTACGTGTTTTCCCTTTGATGGTCGATCAGTCAGTACTTGATGAATCCAGCATTTTCTATGCCGGCGACGAGAGAGATGACGAGGATGAATCACAACCGTGACCCAAAGTGCATTAACTGCGTATTTATTGAAAGTAATAATTTCGTTTATTTTTTTCAAACGCTCAGCTTTGCGGAACGCGAAGGACTGAAAACCAACGTATGTGATCAGGGTTGAGCTGGTTTTTACGCGCGTGAAAAACTGCTGGTGTTGCCTACTAGGCGGAAATTCACGCTGCGTGAACGAAACGCATTTGTAACTTTTGTAGGATAATTTTTAGTATGTATAAATAAATAGGAAGGGTTTAGTACCCTTGACTGTTTGTTCTCTTTTTTTGGGGGCCCTCTGGCGCTTGGCCCTTTGCTCTGTTAACGTTTCTCACCTGTTTTATCTGTTGTAGCCATGAACCATCTGATTAAAATACAGTAAAACGCAAGGTGTTACAATAAAACAACAAATCGTGAATCAGTTTAGACAAATCCGCCCAAAATTTTTAACTATTTCAATATGAGCGGTTGATAGTCTTTTGATTAATAAAATAAATATTTTCTTTCAGGTAAATACATTCTGAAGAAGTGGACGCAATTGAGAGACTGATACCGAAAATCACTCGCCAAAAGTAAGCCGAGATCGGGAGCAGGGGTATCAAAAGCGAAAACCTATATTTATGCATCTCAGCTTCAATTCCTGGACAAGGTATTTGAAGAAAGAGAAACAGAGGACACTCTTTCACAAATTACTGTTGACAATGATAATGATGGTGGCGTTGAGGATGTAACTGTTGAAGATGATGAGAATACTATACAGTCAATTCCAACCGTACCGCGTGATGCTACAGAAGCTAGAAAGCCTGAATCGTCTTTCAAAAAACCTGCATCTAAAAAACGGAAAATGGATCCTGTTGAATTAGAAATGATTGCAGCTCTGACAGAAACACCAAATCGGCACCTTTCATTTTTCAAAGGATTACTCCCTTCTCTTGAAGATTTCGATGAATTTGACACAATAGATTTTCAAATGGAGGTGCTGAAAATTGTAAAAAATATCAGGCAACGAAAGCATCCTCTTCATTCTACATCCAAAACACCATATGCCTCTCCATCTACTACTCCACCGATTGCCTCTTCATGTGCTACTCCACCGATGGTTCCTAATCGATATATAAACATTCCTACACCCCACCAGATGCCAATTCGACCAGAAGTGTTCGCTGTTCAATTCTACGAGTCCGTACACAACCTTGATCTGAACTGTTCGCACAACTCCTCTTCTAATGAGAGCGCAGAATATGCGTATCACAATTTGTAATTTGTAAGACATCATTTAAAATTAAAATCTAAATTAAAAAATATATTCCTTAAAACAATTGTGTTCATTGTATTGACTTACATCAAAGTAACGGCCAACATCTGAATCGGTTGAACACATTCCCTTATAAATGTATTTTGGCGTTGAAGACGGTCCTTTCACTTCACGTGCAATTCATCAAATGATTTCGTTGACATCCTGAAGTAATTAAAAAATTTCTCTTCCTGCTCTCGTAGCTTCGAGAAAATTGTATGGAATGCTCCAAATTCCAGCCGTGGAGCGATGAGGAGGTGCACCCAATGAATTCTAGTATTCCTTCTTCGTTTTTTATTCTTCTATAAAGAATCCACATGGCAACAGCTTGACTTCTCTCTATTGTTGTTCAATATTCACTAGGCGACTGAAGTCTGTGTTTCGGAAGAAAACACAAAACCTAAAGCCCCGTTTACACTGCACGAGCATTCGTCGCAAACAGGGGTGACGAACGATCATTCGTTCGAGGCTCGGACAGTGTAAACAGTCGCCGCGAGCCGAGCAAGGTTCCAGCGAATGCTCGTTCGT